>JAVQJD010097663.1:0-30416 GCA_036023655.1 Nannoperca australis | reverse complement strand
GTCAACACCAAACAAAAAACCCATAAGTACAAAGTTAAATAACAAAAAGATTTAAAAGAGCAAGTAAGACGAGCGGAGCAACCGTATCGGGCAGCACGCACTTATAAGCGCATGCGCACCATATATACACCAATAAACATGACCAACAATACAGTACAAATTACACAGTGTGTAAAAAGAAAATACGTGTCTATTTAGTGGCTTTACACCGTCAATAGTTGAAAGAAAGATACCTTTCGGGGGCCTCTGGTGTATTTGGGTTCCAGAGGTGTGTGGATGGGGGGCCCCTGTCTAGCAGCATTTGCTTGGAAGCTACTAGGTTTCCATGGGAACATGGTGCCACATGCAGACACCCCTTTGATTGACATACATGTTCCATGCACACAGCCTGAAGATGACAAAACAATACAAGGCGGAAGTCAGCCATTAGTCAGGTTACAAGTCTTTAACCTCCATTTGATCCCTCTTGGAAAACTGTGTGTGTGTGTGTGTGTGTATGTGTGTGTGTGTGTGTGTGTGTGTTACAAAGCACCAATCATAACAAATGCTAGCTATAATATAATTGAAAAATGTGTTTTATTAGACATAGAGATTCATCAACAAGAACACTGGATAATTGACTGTATGTTTTTGAAAATAGACTCATATTTTGTTATTATACATGCATTTACCCCTTTTTAAAATTAGGTATTTGATCTGCTGTAAGAATAAAAAGAAAATGAACAGTTGTGTAGGCCATAACATGACTACAATTGTATTTATTCACCCTGATCAAAATCACTTCATCTATTACAGTCAGGTTGTAGACAGTGTGTTGGAGTGAAGCTGCTTGAGGAGACATGTAGTATTGTGCCCCCTTCTGGTCATCCACTTTATATTGCTGTATTCATATCATGTCAACAGTACATGGAACAGAGCAGTTCAGCACAAACTCCAGTTTACACATAAGACATTTACTCACTGAAACCATGTTTCAAATACTAATATATCTATTACTGTAGGTTAGTGTGTATTATGTCATGAGTTATAAAAACAAATGTATTGGTGGTGAGTGTATACTGAACCCTGCCATCCTCTAGCACACCACAGGTCTTTTAAGTGGTACATGTGGCCTTATTGATGGTAGCAATTTAAATGGTCAACCTTCTAACTGACTTTCTTAAATTCAATTCAGTTCAACAAATCAAACAGACTGGAAAAAGTATATATACAGTATAGAGCTAGCATGTTAGACAAACTGGTTTACTTCACATTGTATGTAAATACCATGAAAAGACCCAAAGAAAGATGTTATAGTTTCAGTTTTCATAATTTCCATTATAGTGAAATAGTGTGGAGGTGATTTCGAACTAGCACCAGCTTCACCATCATCTGTTTATTTATTATACCTTAACTATGTCCGAAATGTATGACAGAGAACTGACCCTAGATCTGCCATAAATGGTCCAATCCCTCAGCTTAGATCTCATGAGGCAGCTACTGTCACCACCTCTCAGCCCTGCACTAAAACAGTGCGTTAGACGGAGCATGTTGTTTCATGTAACAGTGGAATGATGAAATAGTCGGACAAAGTCCAATTTAAGTCACAGATCCAAGAATTTGAAGGCTTATCATATGCATAATGCTGCACATCGGTATTTAATGCTTGGAGATTGGACAACTGGAAAGTAATTTTATCTTTTGTTGCAACAATTGTGAGGGTAACAGTAGAAAAACTCTGTTCATGTTACAAAGAAATACACAAGGAATGTGCACTTGCATGTACTTGATTGGCCATGGTATGGTTTAAGTGTCAAACCGTTTTGGTATGGCTGTCTTCAAGTTTTGCTTGGCATGGTTTGTGGTACAACAAGGCTTTACCTGTAAACTATTTAGCACATACCTTCAGCGGAGATTCATGTACACTGCAAACTCAGTGGGCAGTTTTGTTTTGAATGTAATATTATATGATTATTCTGTCACATAGTAACTCTCTTTTTGTAGCCTGGTTGGATATTCAAACCTTACACACAATTCCTGACCTCTGCTGTGACACCAGCTATGGTTACTTATTAGTATGTGATATAACTTAAAAACCACAGTTAATAAAATGTAAATTAAATGTCCAGAAATATATGAAATATATCACTACACTCTCGCTCCATTTATGCATTCATACACGTATCCTTTGTCTGCAGCCTGTGCTCTGTGGATGTAACAGTAGGCTGAACAGAGTGTAATGAAAAACCAATTAGCTGCTTTTGGCACCAAACACCCAACACACTCATCCCACCTGAGACCGGCTTTGCATTAATTCTCCACTCCCTTAGCGGCTCAAGGCCTGGTCCAGGCATTAACTGCTTCTCATGGCCATTTTGTGGCTCTCTTATTAAAATACATGCTGACATAGCAAAGCATCTATTGCTTTGGCTGGAAATATGACTCCTGGACGTGCTGCTGTTGCAGCGGCTCAGCCACAAAACTCCATTATTACCTCTATTCCAGCTCCCTTTTACAGAGCTGAGGAGAGTGGAGACACTGGTGGAATAGGAGGCTGATTGTGATTGATGGCTTCCCATTAGCAAGTCTGTTATCGCTCCGACTGGGGGGAACGACCACTGAGTTGTAACACAACACATTACCTGAGTCTCTCTCCCCAGCCCCAGCCGAGAGCCGCTTAAATAAAATATAGACCCTCTCTCCGAGATCCTCATTCCCTGCTCAAGGCACTCTGACTGTTATCCCGTCAGCTGTGATTTGCTGAGCATTTCCACTCAATAAACACACCATTAGTATTCATATTAACTGGAGCCAGTGTTGGAGACATCTGCACTCCTCTGTACATGTGTCTCTCTCTGATTTGCAGGCCTGTTGTCCTGATTGTGGATGTATTCGCTGTAGCTTTACCAGGTCAGATTTTTTTCCCTTCTCCTCCTCTTTGGTGCTCTCTGTCAAAATGATTGATTGGGACTAGGGCACAGGGTGTCCTGCATTACCCCAGCAAATTATCTGGCCCTTGCTGGCAGACCTTGGCCAGAAAGAAATCAATATTTCACCATTAAAATCTATCAGAAGAGAGTTAGGGCAGCGGCTGTCAGAGGCGACGCTATCAAGCCCCTGCAACATTAAACCTGACACCTGCAGTACATGAGTAATCAATATCTAGTGGTTCACAGATCATTTGTGGTCACCTTTCAAGCAGTGATGGATGTGTCCTGGCGCAGTGATTCATGTTGTGACACCGTTTAACAGGATTTTATTCCAGTTTAGACGGTCATCCCTCAGAGATGAACTGAAGTACTGTGGTTCCCCACTAAGACCTATTTCATTCTATTCAGCCTGTCCTCCACGATTACTGCGTGCCTTTTATAGGTTTTGTGCCCTGCTGTGTGTGAAAAGCATGTAAGGGAGTGCAAGGTCAAACTTTACGAGTTCCAGCATCAGCAGCGGACCCAGCAACTTTTTCATGGGGTGTCAAAAAGGTGGCAGGAGGTTTTGGCAGGGGAGTGCAGGCGGGTGGCGGTGGTTATATAAAACTGAGATAATAAAAATGTAAATCAGCGCATCATGTTAAATCAGGTTTAATTCCACATGCAGTTACACACAGGTGTAGAAATGTTGCACGTATTTGTAAATTACAATTGAGTTTTATTGTGGAATTACATGATCCATGAGCATTGTAAACTAGTGCTCTTGTGAAGCAGGCCAGTGTATTATATATATACCACTGAATGATAGTTTTAGAATTGAATTACCGCTAGGTCTGAACCATTGAAAATGCAATGTTTTGCAGTGCCAGTCCATTGGTAATGAACTGCTAAAGGTTTTTTCAAAAAAACAAGTTGATGAACTGATGAACACATGGCTTTTTCAAGTGAAATGAATGAAAGGGCGTGTTTTTGAATGCACTGCAGTTGTCTGTCAAAACATGGCCTTATGGTGTGCTCAGACAGAAAGCAAAGCTAATTTCTGCTCCATATCCTTTACAAAAACTTGGCCGCTGTAGAATTTGTACCAGCTGTAGACAGATGTTAGCTGTAAGCTAGCTTTCAACGGAAACTTTTTCTGTTCATTTCCCTCCAGTCTCTTTTATTTTCCCTCTCAACCTGTACATTTATGAAATTCATAAAGGTCTGGGATACATGCTTATGTTATTGCCCAAGATAAAACATTTTCAATATTGTGCAGATGCATCTTTTCGCCAATTTGCGGCACTCCAGACGAGTTGCGTCTTTCCATTGCCTGTGAATGCAACAGCAACATAGTGTCTATGTTGTGCTTCAGTTTCTGAATCATCAAACACAGGATTATTAAACTGGTGTATCCAAGTGTTGACCAAAACAAAAAAATAAGTAGGACCAGGTGTATGTGGACAGCAGCGTTTGGCTTCTATTTAATGTTCCTCCTCAGCAGATATGTGAGAGCTCTCAACCTTGCCTCCTGACCCTCATTCTGTGAGAGGAGATAATTGCTTGTCAAGAATAAATAGAGAGATTAATGAATTCATTAGTGTTGGGGAGTTTAGCTCTTCGGAGCAGCACTTACTGCTATGACACATCACGCCTATTGTTTTACTAGCTAGTTAGCCTTGAACAATAACATTCGCACAGCAAATTGCCTCCTACACTCATGTAAACCACAGAGAAACTGTGTCCTTATCCTGGAATTTAGCAATAATGCAAACAAAGGCTCTTTCAATCCGATTATTCATCTTAATTACTTTTGTCTATAAGAGCTTGTGTCTGTGGGAGCTGGTACAAGACAGGACACATTAATCCACATTAGCAATGAATACTGTACCAGTTGATGTGTGCAATTTTGCAGTGGCACTACAGTTTATGTTTCAGCATTTGTGCCAGATATTTACTATCTGCACTTAATTAGCTGGAGCTATAAATAGGTTTTAGACTTTGAATGCAACACAGACAAATAAGCTTCTCTTATAAAATATCCCACACAGGTGCTGTGTGTACGTTTACCTTAATTCTTGTTTCCATTTAAAGAAAACATTCTTGTCAAAGTCTTATATCGGAAACATTTCATTTATTTGTTTAACTTTTTATATATCAGAGATGTGATAAATGGATACTGTCAGTTGTGCAAATCGGATGTTTTAATTTATAGCTGTACTGTATAATTAATATGAACATATTTATTTACCAGCATGTATCTCAGAATACATCACTGTGCTTCAATTTCATTGTAAACCAAACCAGTTTTACTCTTAGTTCACATTTGCTGAAAATGCTGCAGAACCAGGCTGTATAAACAAGGGTTTAAAAGCTTTCCAGGTCTGTGAATGCAATTTTTAAGCCCTAAAACTCTTATAACCCTTGAAATCTGAGCTGTTAATTTGTCATATGAATGAGGATAGAGAAAAGTAAATTTTATATGTTCAAAATATGAGCCTTTTGAAATTTCTCATGACCCTGTCTACATTTGATTTACCCCACAGTAGGGACATGGCCACGAAGTTTTGAAACTCAAGCTAAAAGTATAACTTACACATTAATAATTAAACTGACAGTCTGACCAATTCATAACAAAATACAGGATTTCAGAAGTTATTGCAAGTAAGTTAAGACATTGTTAGAAGAACGCACTAACCAACATGTAGGTTGACTTGATTTTGTCAGTACATCTTCAGCAATAGCAAAGTTCTTCATTATTTAGGTGTTGTACCAATTTTCTGTAATTTTCTTTTGACAAAGTTTGAAAATATAACAATTCAATTTTGGTGGTACAATAACAGGCAATTAACTCACAGTTGGATGGGCCCTTCCCTAGGTGTAAAATCACTTGCTCAATGGCACCTTAACCATACACCATAGTCTCTTTAAGTTATTATTTTAGATTGGACTTGTTTATTTTCATGGCTTTAGATGGCTCTCACTTTGTTTTAAAACTATTTAAGTTGTTTCTCCGATTCAATATTTTATTTGGATTGTATTAGGAATTTCATACATATACATCATATAATATATTTATATATGTGTTATTTGGAACACTCATTGATTCCATCTTGGTCAGGGCAAGGTTTTTAATCTCAATGAGGATTTCCTGGAAATATTAAGTTTAAAAAAGAGTGGGTCGTTCTATATATTACAGTAGTTATGCCAGTATTTTTCCTCTACAGACTTATAACTGAAACATTCACTCTGCACACAGTTTAACTGTTCATGTCACTATCTAGAAGTATGAGACTTGGAGCATGTATCAGGTAAACATAGAAATCAAATGCAGTTAGACAAAAAGGCCATGGTCTTTATTACACCAAAACAATGCATTTTCAGAAAATGCATTAGAAAGGTTTCTCCATCATGTTTTTTCCACATCATCTAAACTATATCATAGAATATTACAAAAACACTGCTTTTATGGTTTCTGTTTTAAATACTGTAACTAATTATACCCAACATATCACACAGTTAGAAAAAGCTCCCTTAAATGTTCCAGTCAAACCTCTTACAGGTACAGCTGAGCTCCTGGTTTTTTTCTGCATGTTTTGTTTGTTTTTAATGTTTAGGTTTCTACCAGAAGGGTTCTCAATCCACCCATCCAACACACACCTACTTCATACAAGGGTCAACGTCACATTTCAACACTGATAAACACTGTATATGTAGGTTTTTGTAACCTTTATAACCCAATGACAACATGCAAATTGTCTTGTCAAATGATCAGGTTATTGTGTTTCTATGTAATATTAAACTAAGACAGTAATATAGAATCACACATACAACCTATTCTTGCACCCAAGATAGATTTGATTATACTTTAAGTTCTATCTACTCATCTCTATTATCTACCTTCATATATTTCAGGTATTCCTATGGTTCATAAAGGAGACCCATCAAGATTTAACCAATGCTATGAAGACAACAGGTGGGGAAATTTGGCATTCCTGCTGTTTTGGGGAAAGCAAATGTTGCTCTTTGCCCTTTAATTAACCAGGAAACTGAAAAGGTTAGTTATATATTTGGACAAGTGTTGCTCCCTGAAATGAAGAAAGTATTTAAAAACAAAAGTTTTCTTACAAAATGGAGATTCTTAGAGAAAACGTCTTTTTCTGCCTCACTCCCAAGCCAGTGTTCATCTATGGATGAAAATCATTTCCTAAGCTGGTGTAAATTCCAAATGGACCATTCACCTCCAACCATAACCCTTAGAGCTTTGCACAGTCAACAAGAAAGCACTCTTTTCATTCTTTGGATACAATTATACCTTAAATATCGGTGACAAACAGGGCAGGAGTGGCTGGTAGAAATACCCATTTGAGGTAAACACTGAACACCCTGTGTCCTCGCAGCCAGGGCGGACAAGCATACAGTTCACATCATTCCTTTATCAAGAAAATGTAAATCTAGATATAAGCTAATTACATACAATAAAAGGTCTGGTATATAGATGTATATCTTTCTAGATATAAGTTAACTAGGCTGTGTGTTCTCCACTGATACGTGAAAGAACCAGGAGATAAGAGTAGACTTTAAAACTGATCCTGTGTGACTGTGTTTGGCACAATGGAGCCAAAGGTTTCAAACATTCGAGCTTATCTGAAGAACGATAGAAGCTTTGCCACTAATCCCTTTCTAGGTAAGTAAAATTAAACCGCATCAAAAAAAAACAACACAACAAACTCTGTTCTCACTGTTCACCTGAACTCAGGTTAAAATGTAGCCAGCGGCCACCCCAAACTCTGAATTGTCAGACAAGTCAATCAAAAATACTGTCTTGTCCAGTGGAAAGCACAAGGCAGCCAATCAGGATCTCAGGACTCGTTTGACACGCCTCACTGGCTGACCCAGGGCCAGCCAGTCCTGGTCTATGCTGTATGCAGATGTTCTGATAACCTCCCTCTGGCTTCAGGTTGGTGCAAAGTCCTTTTGAGAAGAAGCCTGTTGGAGCCAAGGGATCCCTCAGTCCTGGTGGGTCTTTTCCTGAATGAATTTATATTCATACTGAGGGGAGAAAAAAAAATCAGACACAGGACAGCTCAATCCACTTTCATGGCCGATTTCTTTGACCGTACAACTTTTTGGGAGGGCTTCACAGTCTACCTTAAGAAACCTGCATTCATTTAACTCTAATTCAACAGTGTTGTAAAAGCAGATTTACTAAAACTAAATGATTCAAATTTCTTACCAAGGCTAGCTGCCGTCCTATGTTTCCCATAGTTATCACCCCCGCAAAGAAGATGCAAGGTAACCAGGAACGAATATACAGGAAATCTGGAGAAGTATACCTGTGCAGAGGAGACACACATAGTACTTTAAACAATATATACCAACACTCCATTATGAGCTATGTTTTGCTCTATCTTGGTTTGAATGATTGAGAAACTCTCTCAAATTCTCAATCAGAGCACATTAAAGTTTTTGTTTTGATAAATGGTGGCTTTGTGTGTCAACTTTGACTTATCAGAAACATACTACAGCATTTCTAAAGTAATTTAACCCCCAAAGTATATTTAAAATTGTCCAGTGTTTTATTGAGGAACCTTTGCCAGGCTAAACAGTACTGATGGAGGATGTAGCTATATATTGTAAAGGGCACACTGGCTATTGCATGCTCAGTGTTTCCCCTAAGATCTCCAGCACTCGTGAAGTGCGTGAGTTTTCTTTTGCACTGTCAGAAGATATTTAGTGCATCTGCTGACACGAGAAGTGCTTTAGACACATTAGTACACAGTTGCATTTACAGCTTACATTTAATAAAACACTTCAAGACATTGAAATATAGCCTACACTTTTATTAAACATATTTTACAATACACATAAAGCTGTACTAAAGCTGAACTCAAATAAACAAAACCAAAAAAAGATGTCAGTGTCGATAAACAAGAAGCCTTAGCTCTGTAAGTCACAAGCTGCCTGGGAGCATTTTATCCCCCTGGGCTTCTGAAAAAATAGCTCTAAAGCTATGTGCAAGGGTATGCTGTTAATCCTGAGATGCAAACAGGCAACCACATGGTCTCCCTGCAGCCTGTTCCTCAGGTCAGCCTTCACCTGTAAATAGAGAGTCTCTACCCTGGGAGCACCCCCAATACACCCACAAATTTGTAGCCTCTTAGGTAGGTAGTGAGACAGGCAACGGAGCCTTCATTTGCACCAACTACGACAAACAATCAATAAAAGACTGCTAGACAGTGGCAATGTCTGGGGGGGGTTGATTTATAATCCATGTTCGTACCCGACTCTGGCTGCTTAAAATAGAGATAACAGCGGCACTAATCATTTAGCAGAGCTACTGTCAAATGCATGTAGTGGAAACACAAACTATACAATATCCCTGAAAATTACTGTATACAATTTGTTTCCTGTTGTAGTTCAGCTTATCAAATTCATTCTGGCCTCAGTTGTCATTATGAATTTGTTTCTCTCTCGTATCACAAGTACATCCTCTTCTTCCTTCCTGTATGTTTTCCACTGTTTTCATCCATTTACATCCACACTGTATCAATATCCAAACCAGGTGTGAGGGAACTTACTGAAAGACTCCATTGTAAACCAGGAGTTGGGTGGCCAGCGTTGCCAACAGGGCGATGCTGACTCCCAGGCCAAAGCCGCTGCGGGATCGGTCAAATGTCCACCACAGACCGATGGAAAGCGCTGCCAGAGTTAAAGACAGCTGGACATTGTTAGCAAAGTCCACTTTCTGACAGAGGAAAAGTCAAGGACCAGACAGTCAGTGGCTGACTCCAAACTCTATTTACATAGCTGTGTTGCAGTGCAGCGATGCTGAGGATTTTTATGCACAGCTCTATGAATAGAAGCACTTAAACTGCATTCCACTGATTAAAGAGGTACACTTTAATATTGAAATTTTTTAATACATTTATAAAAATCATAATTTCGTGGGTTGAATATGTTATTAATCAGTAAATCAGTATCGGTCAGTCTCCCCCGTGTCCCCTGACCCACACACTATGTAGCCTCCTACAGTTGTTGATCCTTCACTTGTTGCATTTTGTTAAACCTGCTGGGAGAGAGGCTTCTAACTGAATTAAAGTTCACACTTTAAATAATGGTGTACAACAACATACACAACCACCACCTACATTCACAGGGGAGAAATGTTACCTATCAAACATACAAGACATACAAGCACTGAAATGAACAACAGATGCATAAAACCCCAAAGCTTTAAGGATACAGCACTAGCGTGGTTGATGCCCACAAACACAGCCACGCAGCGCATCACACTGGACCATTCCCGCTTGAACTTGTGTGGCTCACCCAGACAGCTGTCGATGCAGGGATACAACAACCCAATCATTGCTGCATGGGAAAAAAAGGAAAAAGAATAAGCATAGAGAAGAAAAACAATAGGAAACACAACCGGCTTTCATTACTGCAGTGGCACACACGTCAGTTTTATATCCATGCTATTCTGATGGCACACTCACACAGGTATGGAAAGATATCTGAACGGGCCAGAGACTCACAATTACAAAGAGACACAAAACGACTACAAATGACACAGCAGCATCACACAACACAAGCAAGTCTGTGCGTCTTGCTTGTAAGGGGGGGGGGCTTTTATATGTCTGTGTCCAAGGGGCCGTTGTTTCATAATCCCTCCATGTACCCAGAACAGCCTTTACAGACTGCATAAATGATTAGTGTAAATGAATGAATGAACTGAGTATGACGAATCTGAACGTGCTCTTGACTCTTTACAAAATCCTTCACACAGCATCTGATTCTAATGTACTTCAACCGAACGTGCAAATTATTTTATTTTTATCCAGACAGGAAGCCAAAAAGCTAATTTCAGACACTGCCAGTTGGCATTTTGAAAATATGAAAAAACTACAGTGATTCGCATTACAGCTTACATTCTGGTTACCTCTGACCTAACTAATGTTGCGTCAAAACAAATAAATTTTTGCACTGTCAATAAAATGCAGCAGTACTCTGGGGACAAAGCAGTGTGTGAGTGTGTGTGTGTGTGTGTGTGTGTGTGTTAGCAACAAGTGGAAGCGGCAGGCTCCCGCAGCAGGCGTGGTCTCTCTGGGGAGGAAGAGATCCTCGGGCTGTTGTGCTTTGTGCTGAGCCACCTGGGAGGAGGCAGCACTGCACAGCTTTACACCCAGCGGACAACATTTCAATAATATTGGCTAGTCTTGCCTGGTGGGCATGTTGTGCATTCATATGGAAGGCTGTGTGTATGTGTGTGATGTTGTTCTCCTGCGTAGTCCACAATACAATTTAATTCAATGCCATGAGCCATGGATGCACAATTGTGTATAGTCCTATGTAATTGCATAAAACAATTTAAATTTCAGAAATTAATATTTCTTCAGCTCAGAAAATTTAAACTGTAATTTCTCTTTGATTAAATTAATCATTGTGTCTATTTAAAATAAATAGTTAATTCAAAGTACTTAAGTCAAATAGAAAGGATTAGAATCATGATTACATGGATTTTGACTTTTGGTATTATGATTTAATTCAGAATGGATTTTCAGATAAAGACTTTCACCTTCAACATTAAACTAAAAGATGAAAACAAACCATCCATTACTTTTTTCACTCATTATGCAGGGCGTGGTCACATACCTGAGGCTGTACCACAGCAAGGCGGCACCCACCAGGCTGAGGAGAAGATACTGCTGATGACATCAGGGGGAAAGAGGGTGACGTTTCTCTGTACCTGAAGTAAGTTCAGCACCAGGGCCAGGAAGACGCCCACAGAGAACAGCATGGCCCCTCGGATCAGCAGGTTGGTGGTTCTACAAAGAAAAATGTGTCAGGAGACATGGAAAATGCCTCTTATTATGGTTTTATAGTGCAAATTGACTCAACATAACACATCCCTGCTCTTGGTTATCATGTTGTTCTTCTTAATGTCAGCTTAGGCAGAGAAGTTGCAGAGCTAACCTGTTGGTGATGACTGAGATATAGGGACCCTTGGGAGGCAGTGGCGTCTGTCCGGACCCCGACCACTGCTGCTGGCCGCTGGTCAGTGTGCTGTCGCTCATGGCTGTCCGTGTTAGGGACATTCGTAAGCCTAGCTCCAGAAAATATAGAATGGTATGTGATGTCTCAAGAACAGGCAGGGAATCAAGAAAGACTGGAAAGCCGACCCTAAAACACAATTTACATTATGCTATTTCTGTGATTTTAGAGTCAGTATTTACAAAAATACACAAACTTCGGTCTCCCCTAGCTGGGAACCAGAACATTAGTGGGCAAATCAAATAAGCTTACAGTAACGGTGTTTTCCCCCTAATACAACAGTCCTGCAACAGATCCTACCTTCAGTAAAGTTGACAATGTTCAGTTGCATTGTGCACAAAGTCTCACTGTGTAACACTTTTCCATCAACGAGAGACAGTTTGCACCATTATATATTAGTGATGAGGTAGCATTAGATAACCAATTGCAATTTCACTCACCTTTAGCCCCAGTCTGTGCCTCTCGTGCAGTGATAATACATGAGAGGCACATACTAGGGACAGTTCACCTCATGTGTGGTCTCTCGGGCACAAGTTAACACACTTTACCCTTTAATTTCACGACATCTAACGACATCTTAGCCTAATCGCTAATCATAAAGCAGCGTCAACAGAATCTGCTTGTCTTTCGTTTCTTGCTGCTGATGAATAAGCAATGAAAGTCTTACATTTAATAGTAACAAGTTACTTAGTTGTGATGGCAGCGGATATGCTAAATTACCTTGACGTTAGTTGGCTAGCCTGATTATGGGATAGCTAAATAGCTAGCTAAACTGCATTTGTCATTAATAGTTACCTGTCGTAGCACACTGGCTGAGGTCAAGGATAACTTACCTTATGTTGACAGAGACGTTCCACGAATACAATTATACATTTCACTTGCCGTTTAAAATAGCTCAGCGTGCAACACAATGCTGCAACACACGAAAATATTAATTAGCCTTCTTTCCCTACTAAGACTACTTCCGGCTGTCTAAACTGAATGAACGCCAACACCCAATCAGGGTCTAAAATATGACGTAACCGCGTTGCACGTAACAGACGTATCACGTGATTAGAGAGTTTACGGTCTACGGATTAATCTTTGATGTATTAAATTCATCTATTTGAATGTTACATATCAATGTTATTAATTGAACCTGGAAATTAGTATTAGATGTACGAGAGATTAGTATTTTTGACAGCACTATAAGTGTTTTTTAGCGATTAAAATAACCATGCAAATTGTGACCTTTTATAATTGTAAAATTGATAAAACTCCCCAAAAGGGTAATGCAGTGTTTCAGCTTTCAGCCACAGAAAATAAACAGCTGTATGCTTAATAAAAAATGCTATAATTTAAAGATAGGATTTTTTTTCACAAACTGTTATGCATTTATCACAGAAAAGAATAGAAGAAAGATAAAAGGTGGATATATTCACACAAAAAAGATAAACCAAACAGCATTAAATGTATTTTAAAAAAGGGATCCATTACAAGGATCATAACTGAGATTTAAAGGATAAGGCTTATTAGTACTCTGGTACTCAAGCCCAAGACCTACTTTATAAATACAATATATTGTTTCATCTTTAAAAAAAACTGGTCACTATCATTTTTAGCAAACATTACTCAGACAGGAGGAAAGAGCATTTGTTGGGGACTACTTTCACTATTTTCATGAATCCACATTTGGTGCTGTTGTAAGTATCTTGAGTAGATACTTGAGGGGGGGTCATGGTAATGAAGGAACATGTCAACCAGTTCAACAGTGAGGCTCATTGATTGTTGTAAAAGGTTTTGGACAACAATGTAGCTCTATGGCGCAGAGGAAGAAGATCCAACAGGCTTTGGATACACACACTTGTACACACATACATACTTGTTAGTAGATACATTCATTGGGTTTGGGTCTTTTCATGAGATTTCTTCACAGTAATTAAAATACTGCCAACCTTATGCTTTAATAAACATTTGTTCACAGTCTTTTATCTTGTCAAATCTTTAAAAAAACAATTTCATTTGGTACTAAACTGTGACTGTGTTGCCCAGCACAGTTTGCTCTGTTTTGGCCGGATTGTAAATAGCTCCATAAAATATCTCCAAACTGCTTAAGAAAGTGATCTTTCTTGTCGATGGCTCCTTCCTGCTTCAGGCTGGTCATGGGCTCCGCATCTTCTTCAGTGTGGCTCATTTTGCTTACAAGTATTTTGCTTATTCCGCTCCAACTACAAGCCTGTTAGCCTCTGTGCCTGTAAGTATACCTCTGTTTGAGTGACAGATTGAATCTTTTACTCCCAGTTTCTGATCGGTTCTTTTATCCTGGCTTCTAAATGGCTCTTTTAATCCTGGCTTCTGATTGGTTCTTTTAATCCTGGCTTCTGATTGGCTCTTTTTCTGATCTTCTCCTTTATCTTAAGATGCATTAGCGGCCCTCTCTCCTGGTGTATGGGTGGTTTAATTGTATTGAACAATCATCGAACATTTGTTATATTCTTATTGATGAAGATTGTATCGCAATAATTATCATTGTCATTTTATCGGCCAGCCCTAGCTCCATCTAACTAACCTTAGCTCTGGGCAGCTACAGTGATTCATTTATACTTTTGCAATTTATTTTTTTATCTAATAAGATGACTCAGCAGGTTCTACACACTGCTATCCACAGTCCCATGGGAGACTCACTTAACCCCAATAATTAGAGTGATAAAGGAAGTCTGGTAGGTAAGAGAAGGGCATGGGGGCTTTCAATTAGTTGTCAAGGGCTACTTGGAGGCCCCCTGACGCAACCAGAGAACAGCCAGGGATTCAATTCATCATCCTGCCTGTGCCAAACGCTAAGGGCCTTTTCATTATCAGACCACTGAGTCCCACTGTCGGCTCCTTCAGTATAAATGTGAGTGATGGCATGTGCGGAGTGGGTTGTGGGTGTGGATGGTGATGGAGGGGTGGGGCCAGGCCCTCGTCGTAAATGTCATCCCCATTGGACCGTTTCAGGTCTCGGTTCCAAAATAATAGGACCTGTGACCTCTCTGTTGTCTATAATTAACCTCTAACCCCCTTTCTCCCTGCCTCATCCGCCAATCCCCAGATAGCCATGATGTGGGAGATGCTGTTTGCCAAGCCTCTCAAATCTCGGCCGCCGATTCTCTCACTACAGGCGTAAATTGGGAAAAGGGTGTTGTAGCAACAAAAGAAAATGGCTGCTGCTCTTGTGTTCTAGGGAATGTGTTGCATGTTTGGGATGACCTAAGCACTGCATCATGAGGCAGAAAATTACATCTTTTGAAATGCTTTATCCATGAGAATGTGTATTTATCTATTACAAGACCTGAGAAAGATTAGAGTAAGGGTCATAAATCCACACAAAAGTGAAATCCTTTTGTTTTCCATCTGGGGAAATATGTCAAATATGTCAACATCCAAGACTTATTTCCAATTCCTTCAAACATTTTTATGTGCAGCAGAGAATGTTTTTTCAATTGTGCACATTACAACAACCTACACACACAGGGCACATAGCAGAAATGTGGATATCCCTCTTTCAATGTATGTTTGACATTCCCTCTCTGTCTGTGTGTGCTTGACATGCTCTGAATCTGCATTAACCACAGCTGTGCCATGTCTCCAGTAGCAGGGGAATAACCTGATTTGGACAGACAACCTTGGCTCGAAACAGAAAAGAGAAATGAGCTGGAGAACACAGGTACATTCCCTGTGCAGGCTTACTGACATTTACTACAACAATAAAACATACAACAAGCAAATTGTGGCAATGGTAGGAGTCGGCTAAATAACCCCAAATCACAATAGAAAGTCAAATGATCCCTTATGGCTGGAGCTGGCACGTGGACATAATTACATTTTGAAGACGCACACACAGACAATTGCAGGAGAAGAATCACACAAGGAGAAAATGAGACATAGAATGAGAGAGCTTTTCTCTGTCTGTTCGACAGCAGTCAGGGAGGAAAGGCATCTCTCATCTTCAGGCAATGGAAGAGAGGAGTCATTTGTGGTGTATCATTGTCTGTGCAAATTCTTGGGACTATAAGGAGAAAATGCAAATGCCCTGTAGCTGGCAACACCACAGAAGCTATGCCAGCATGTGTGTGGCATATTGAATGATAATGACAAAGAGGGCTATATCCCCTGTGAGCAAGCCTGCGTAACAATGATTACAGATTGGCC
The DNA here is from genome assembly GCA_036023655.1 of Nannoperca australis. Taxonomy (NCBI): domain Eukaryota; kingdom Metazoa; phylum Chordata; class Actinopteri; order Centrarchiformes; family Percichthyidae; genus Nannoperca; species Nannoperca australis. The sequence goes on along the minus strand of JAVQJD010097663.1, from coordinate 14,304 downwards.
GGTGTGTCCCTTAGCATCACAAGGGACTTTGATTCTAATGCTAATCAGAGCTGCTGCCCATTGAAATATATCTGTACTTTCAAGGCAGGAGGAAATAAGATGGAATATCCCATTTATGCTGTAATTGTATAATGAAGCCCTGTTTATTTTGATATTTTAGCCCACAGGAATGTATACAGTGGCTTTTTGCAAGCTTAACCTATTGCACCACCTGCTGGCCTCAGGTAGGTACCAGGCTGATGCTTGTTTTTGTTCTAGGGCAGTTTGAAGCAATTATCCACCACCGGGTGTAAAATGTTGATATATGAGCTTGACTGCATTCTGTGCTATTCTACCGGTTATTTGAGGTGGAGAGCCTGTTAAAGACACTTCATCTCCCCCTTTTAGTTGGATCATACAGTCACGCGCTAATCCAGTCTCAGTACACTTGGCACATCCAGTGGGATTCATTCCTGGTTCAGGTTTTACCACTTTCATCCCCCTGCTCCATCAGCCTGTATCAGTCACACTATCTCCCCCCACCTTTCCTCTTTGAATGTACTTTATTTTCATTCCGAGCAGCGAAACAAGAAATAGAGCCGAGGCAAAGTGATGCTCAGCTGCACACTCAATGTAGGTTAATGGAAGGGAGGAGAGTCTGAGCCCAGACCGACTCAGATTGGCTGGCCGGCAACGTGCAGCTTCTCCGCAGCACAACCTGTCACTGTTAATCAGGGGCCATCTCTTAACAGCCAGCCAGGGCTATCGGAGAGGTGAGCCCATTGCTATTCAGGACGAAACAGATGATAAATCATTTGTACATAATTAGTGCTCAGCAAGGTTACAACTGACACGTATTTTCATCTTAATTAGGTGGGAAATTTGTTCCATTCATTTAATTTGGTGCGCATGAGCGGCTCTGCACCTAACTAAGTTAATCTTACACCTGTCAGGGTGGGAATGGAGTTGGGCCTTTGGTTACAGGGGGAATTGGGAAAGAGTCCTCTATCAGATTGTTTCATGCACAGACCTCCAACGCAACTGGACTAAAGTGAACCAGCAGTTGCAAATAAAACTACAGCTTTGAACATCTACTGCTGTGTGTAAAAGAAAGCCACTGTTACATGTATTTAATTCCACTCTGTCTGGAATTACTCTGCATGATAATAAATACTGCAAAACCCGACCAGGGGACAGAACGTCTGCCAGTATTCCATCTTCAGTGCTTTGCAGCCAACCAATAACCTAGGCATAAATGCTCCTTCATCCTACAACAAATATTTAAGCGGATCTCACAAATGGGCATTATGGAGAAAAACATGTTCCATCATGGGGGTTGTAGCCTATGCCATTCATACCCCCACCTCTCAGATTTACAGCCACAGCAGCCTTCATATATTTGAGTGAGAATCACTGTCTGATTTCGTTGCAGGTCAGCAGGCAGGACTAAGTCCAAGGACTAGGTCTCTTTTCATTGTTGAAAGATGTATGAAGCTGTACTAATTGCCCCAAAGAGGTGGTTCGATCGAGAGGAAGGTGGAGAAGACTCAGAGAGACTGATTTAGTAACTATAAGGTTTCTAATGGAATTCTCCACTGCCTCTTGGGCACTCAAGCTGACAACCATTACCTGAACTGATGCATAGTCCATTACGGGATCCCCCACTTTAATAGAGTGTCTATCATGTGGAATACAGAGATGTCAGGTGCCAAAGCATGCACTCTCACCCATGTGTGAAGGTTTAACCCAACTAAAATGGCTTTTCTTTTAGACACTGCTGCATGCCCTTACAAATGTATTGAAAATCAACAGACTTATAAAATGCTGTTGTTGGTTGCTGTACAGCTCATAACTGTGACCCTATCCTTCTCTCAGGCATGGTTGCAGAAACGTACACACTCACCGGTGCTGAATGAAGTGTGTGACCAGGCTGCAGCATGTCTGCAGACCTGCTGTTCACTGGGCCGTGGCAGTTTACATCATTCAAATTGGTTTCAAATGTCTCATATACCAGGATGTTAGAGCTAGTTTTTGTTTTTGACTCACAAATGCACATAGCACAGTGTGTGTAACTGCAAAAGCATTAAACAGCAAGCAGCAGAATAAGTGACAGAATAGAATATGATGCTCATATTTCCAAATCCAACAGTATACATTATTAGGGCTGCAACTAAGGATTGTTATAATGCTCTGTAATAATAACTATAATGTATTAATAAAATAATCGATTCATCATTTTCTCAGTTAATGGAATAATTGATTGGTCTATAAAACGACAGAAAATAGAGGAAAATATACCAATCACAATTTTCTAAAGCCAAACATCTGGTCTTGTTTTGTCTAAAAGCAGAAGATATGTATTTTACTATCAGGAAAATCAGAGAATCTTACAGTTGGGAAACTGAAAATGTTGCTTAAAAAATTTGGTTTCTATGGATCAGTTATTTGACGTATTGTTTCAGCTCTGTGCATTATTGTTAATAGAGCTGGGTATCTTTGAATAAGTTATGTTGGTGTGCTAAACTAAGTACCTTAGTTTTAGTACCAATACTAACTTCAATCCTTTCTTGATACCTCACTTTGAGGAATGTAAACAGCTATAGTTACTTCTTTGCAGATTCCGGTATTACAAACCTAAAATTAGCATATAGTACATAGTATATAGTACATTGAACTGCCCATTACACATACTTGCATATTTAACGATGTGAATACAAGACTTTTATTTAATGGGGAATTTTATATGATCCATTAAGAACTACCACAGGATTTGTGGGGTTGGAAATGTCAACTGTTTTAAAGAAATCTAAGGTAGAAACAAAATAAAAATTTTCTTGCTTTTGAGTTGCATGTGTGCTGGACAAACACACTGGAAAGCAGTTACTGTTTCAGTTGTAAATGCACTGCAGCACTTTCAGCCAAGACTATACAATACAGTTTACATCAGAAACAGGCATGATAAATGTGGTATGTGTAGGCAAAACTCATTAACACAGCTAAACAATGCAATGCATCCAATAATGGGGCAATTACAGGATAGTGTTAATAATTCCACTCACAAGCATGTAACCATATCTTTAACTCCAAATGTAGAATTTATTTAAAATATTCATTACTACTTAGTTGACTTTCTATATTTGATTTAATAGATTTTAATATCAAATATACAATGTGAAAAGTTTCAGAAAAAATATGAGTTACAGAATGTCAAACACATTATTTCAGATTACTAAATGATGAAATATTCACACATGGATTGATCATCCCATACAGACCCACGCAGAACTGAATGTATCACGTAGCAAAGTAGTGGAGAATTACTTACTACCTGTTGCAGTAGTTTCTTTTTTTAAAACTTTATTTAACCAGTAAGCATTTCGGTAATAATTGTTGCTAATATTTTCTTTTACGTGAGTCCACACTATATTTATTGCCAGCAGACACCTGCTTCTTGTCCTTCATCAGCTCCTCCCGAGCCATGGGCTCAATGATGGCGCCCAGCTGAGTGACTACCTTGGGCTTGCTTATCTTTTTAACAGTCTGCTCGGTGATCCAGGTGCGGCTCAGTGGAGAGCGGATGGTGCTCTCAAACTGCGCGTGGTTCTTGAAGGGAAAGGGCAGCGAGTTCACCTGGTGGGGGCTGATAGAGCTGTTTCTCTTCTCTGACATGATGACGCTGGGCAGATGTTGATCTTTCCTGGGTGGAGGTGATCTTTCCGTCTTGATCCTGAATCTCCTGCGTTTGTTGCGGGACTGCTTGAGGCCCACCCCTCCCCACTCGCCCCACCCAGGCAGTGTCAGGTCCACCACCTTAGGCTTCCCTGCATCCTCCTGCTTCCTCTTGTCCTTAAGGAAGTCGGAGACAACGTCGTCTCCGGCAAACGCCTCTTTAATGAGCCCCGTCTGGTCTAGCTTTTCAGAGGAGTCCTCAGAGTCCTCGATGGTTGGAGCGAGTGGGACTTGGATGACTTTTGCCTCTTTGGTGAGAACTTTCAACTCAATCCCTCTCTTCCTTTTTCTGTTTTTGCCTGCCTTTTGAGCTGCAGATGGCAGGTTTTCTGTGGTTGGGGGTTGCTGGGGCTGAACAGGTGCTTTATCAGTGGCTGACTTCTCTTGACTGAGGAGCTCTATGTCCTCCACAGTCCTGATCCGCATCAGCCCTTCCTCCAGCTGAGCTGAAGCGTCCATGTGGTGGCTTGCATCTGCTGTTGCCTCAGCCTCCTGACGGCCATCTGCTATTCCTCGGAAAAGGCTTGTGAACTCTGAAAGCTCCTCTTCCGCTTTGTCTGAAGCATCTGGGTTATCTGCTGCAATTGTATTCTCTTCCACTTCATCATCATCATCCACAGACAGCACAGGTACTGTGCCAGCCTCCTGACTCTGACGCAGTTTCCTTTTGCTGTCAAACTCTCTGAGCACTGCTTCCTCTTCTGTTTCCTCAACCTCCCCCTCATCCTCTTCTTCAACTGTATTTCCCTCCGCTCCAGGCCGCTCTGCTGTACCATCCGATGTGTCACTTATCTCTTTCTCTGTGGGATCTTCAGAGAGCTTGCCTCTCATCCAGGGATTTGAAGAATCCAGTCCTTGCTCTGCATCATTTACAAAATCAGGCATTACCTCTGCATCATCTACTTCCTCTTCCTCCAGTGAGGTCACCAGCTTCTGGGTCAGCTCTTTGTTCACCTCTAGCTGCTGCTGCATGGCTTTGCGAGCTCCCTCATCGTATTTGGCCATGATCGCCTTCGACTTGGCCCACTTGCCGCTGTTCTGGTGCTTCAGCGACATCCTCTCCTTCATCCTGGCCAGCTCCATCTTATTCAGCTCCTCTAAGGCAGCAGCCGGGTCTGTCTTTACCATCTCATCGAACTGCTTCAGGAAGTCTTTACGCTTGGCCTTGTTGTGCACTTTGTGGTATTTTTTGCTCTTGATCTTCCTCTCCCTCCGGGCCTTGGCCTCGTAGTAGGACTGCAGAGCCCGTGCTTTCTGCAGTTCTGCTCGGCGTATCTTAGCTTCCTCCAGGCTCATCGCCCTCATGGAACTCTCTTCAGCAGGGGTCAAGATGGGGTCATTGATGGGCTGCTTGTTGGCTGACAGGAGGGTGAAGATCTCCTGCTCAAGTGGGGTTTGCGCCTTCCAGCTGGTCACCACCCTCTCCATGGGTTTAGGGCCAGAGGGCTCCTGGTTCAGGGGGAAGACAAGCTGCTCTGCTCTCTGGTTCTGCTTGATGATATCTTGCCATCGGGTCACCTCTGTGGCTGCCTTCTGAAAAGACACATCTCTCTGGATCCTCGCACTCTCCTGCTTGCTGAGAGGGCACTCAATGGTGTTATTATTCTGCAGGGTCTTCAGCTGCTTCTTGGTCTTGGTTGAGACGGCGGGGTTTTTTTCCATGGTCCCGATGAGGTCCGACAGGTCGATTTTGTCGCCCTCTCCCTCCGCGTCGACAGTAAACTCAGACATCTGGACGGCCGCCTCGGATCTCTCTCCCAGCTTTTTCTTTCTCTTGCCATCGAGAGCGCTGATGGCTTCCAGAAGCTTTTGGCGTTTTCGTTCATCCTCGTCGCCGCCGTCCTCCTCCTCACTGGTGATGTTTTCGTCGGCTTCATTTAAATCCTCCTCGTCATTGTCGTCAACGTAGACCACGTCGTGCTTCATCACTGCTGTCTTTTGTGTCGCTTCGGGACGCTTCTTGAGATTCTTTTTATTCACTTTCTTCTTTGATACTTTAGCCATGCTGGAGTAAACACCACCGGAGTGGAATGGACTGTATACACGTGTGCCGTGAACGAAACCGTTGTCGTAAATGTACCGCCGCAACGCGCGCAGCACTGTCGCAAAACAAAATCGCTCTTGTTCTTCTTGTTTGTGTGCCTGAGGTGCGGTAGCACCAGGGCACACAGTTAATATTGCTCGTTCTTCTTGTTCTTCTTCTTCTTGTTCTTCTTCTTCTTCTTCTTCTTCTTCTTTTTGTAAATTGGCGGATCGCAAACCAAATGTATTGGTGCATACCGTCACTTACTGTATTAGTATTAAAATTAAAAAAATCACAAAACACCCTGTTTCCTAATACTGTCTGAATTATATAATAACACCCCTTCTGATTTCCCTGAATTCGTGTCCTGTGCTCAGTAATGATTCTAACCTTCATTCCTGATCTCTATCTTTTTCCTTCTCTCTCTTTATTGAAACAATTAAAACATACAAACAGTAAATGTGCAGAGATACCTCTAAACAATAATCACAGAAAAATAGGAAATTACAAATACATTAAATGTGTTTAAAGAAAGGTTTACAGTTTACACTTTATGGTGCATAACATTTTATCCAAAGTTGGGATGTTTTCAATTCAATTCAATTCAAAAAACTTTATTTGTCCCCGGAGGGCAATTAAAGACGGCTTCATGGGGCAGTTCCACATAAAACAGCATAGACATACAGTGCAACCGAACAATACTACTAGTCTAATTTAAATAAATATAGTTTTAAAGGTGCAAAAGGTGTGCAAATATGGCAGCGAGGTAGAATGAGGTAGTTTGGGATACCTTTCTACTAGAATTCATGTTCTTAAATAATTTAAAACAAACTAAATAAATAAATAAAGTCTATCAACAGTTTACTATTTGGCTTGGAGTTATTCTAAACACATGAATTTGGACCTTTTCAAGAAGGCACAGACGCAAGACATCTGTTTGGAGAAGGCAGTGTAGGGACTTCTGTATGTAGATAATTTTGTTTCTTTATAAAACAGTAAAAAAAAAGTAGTTTGAGAGAGAAACTTTCCACACTTTTGCTTTCAAACTCTAAACTTTTGCTTAAACCCTAAAATTTTGCTTGCAAATCTAAAGGTTTTGCTTGCGAACCCTGAAGTTTTGCTTGCGAATCTAAACGTTTTGCTTTCAAACCCTAAAGCTTTGCTTGCGAATCTAAAAGTTTTGCTTGCGAATCTAAAAGTTGTGCTTCCGGTTCCGCTTTATGCAGTGAGCGGGACCTACGCTGAAAGACGTTTCTATTGGCCAGTTATGATGTGAGTGACAGCTTGGCAACATGCCGTCAGTTAACGAGAGACGCTGTTTTAAAGTCCACCGGAGGAGAGCGGAGCAAGTCCATACGAATGTACAAATCACTTGTTAATAACATGTATGCGTTGCTCTGCACGATCACAACTCAATATATCTATATCTAACTATATAAATCTATCTCTATATCTATAAATATCAATGACCTATTCATACTTGTAGCACCAGTGCTATTAAGAAATGTTATCTATCATAAAGGACTTGAGTTAAGGTGCATAACAAATGTTATTAACAAGTGTTTTGGGTCATGCACTCGCTGAATACTACAGGACAATAATGGAAAACTAGTGATATTTTGTGCAGAATAATAGCAGCGTACCTGGACAAGCAGCTAAGATGACAAAATAATACAGTCGAAAATGAACAGTCTGGGGATATGTTGATTTGAAAGTTGTATAATAAGGCAAGGATGAGATCTGTGTATAATCTTCCAATATACCCTTATTTCTTTCTTCTTCCGGTTTGTAGCAGATTTTCTGTTTGGTTTAGTTCTCCCCCTGCTGGTTGAAAGTGCGCGTGCACGTTGTGTTTAGTTACTACATGTTTGTGATCCTAGTGACAATGTCACGCGTTTAAATCACAGACTATGTGATGTTTTCAAACACCAGATAAAATAATACATGTTATATTGCCTTCTAAACTGCGATGTCGCATTCAAAATGTGCCGTGAAGAACAATGCATGCACGTCACATGTCGCAGTCATGTGACCTGTCATCATCAACACTTTCAGTTCATCATGGCGGTGGCTACGTCTGTTTTCCACAGAGTGAGAACTGGGTCTAAACTTGGTGCCCAGTATGACCAAGAAGGCAACCTTATTCAGGTAAAGAGCTTTTAAATCACATTTTCCTCACAGAACCAAGGCTTTTACTGGAAAAAGCTAAACGGTTAGCTAACGGTTGACTAGCTAGCTTATAACACCGTTTAAATGTCTCAATAGTACGTTTAAGAATAGTTTGAAGACAGAAATATGGAGAGGAATACCGACATTGCTTCATAATTTCATGTCACTTCATGATGGCAGACGGGAACTGTTTACCTAACTTATCTGAGTAAAGCAGCAGCTCTGCAGCTGTGTGGGATTCAGTGTCTTGCTCGACAGCACTTCAGCACCGTTGGTGGACATTGGGTTTCTACAGAGAGAGTGGTGATGTGTGTTTGGATCCCAGGTGGAAACCCGAGAGGATGAAGAACAGAGCGTCAAGCTGGCGGAGATCCTGGAGCTCCTGCTGGCAGCTGGATACTTCAGAGCACGGATCAAAGGATTGTCCCCCTTTGATAAGGTACACACATGACCTGCTTGTGCTCTCCGTGCTGGCCCCAGCATGCTCTTGGGAAAAGCCCCTGATTCATACTGAAAAGAAGCATTACTAGTCAATTTTGCTAGATCAGTTGATAATGATACACGTTTTGCTCTGTGATTTTAAGGACCCGTGATTGTTGTTCAGTGAGCTCAGGTAGCTTCACATGTAGACAGTGCCATTGGTTTACCACAACAGTAAAGCCTGCACCCAAACTCTGCTTGTTTTCTCCCTTACAGGTGGTCGGTGGAATGACCTGGTGCATTACCACGTGTAACTTCGACGTCGATGTGGATCTTCTTTTCCAAGAAAACTCAACCATTGGCCAGAAAATGCAAGTGGTTTTTCAGCTGGCTGACATACTGTGTAATTTTGAACTGTCCCAGATGAACGTTGACGGTTGGTAGAGAAGTGTCATCAGTCCGAAACGGTGTGCCGAGATTGCACTGTGAGACATGTCCACTGATTTTAAAGCTTCAGCAACCAAAGACCAGCTAAAGGAAAACATTTGACATTCTGATTTTGTCAGAAATTTGGAACCAAAATATGTGGACTATGACCACAACCAACATCTTTTCTTAATCTTGATTTATTTTCATAGTTTTGGACGTCATTCCTATTGGTTTTGATAAGAAGGTAGTAAATGTAGTCACTGTAGAGAAAAGACAGATTCAGCGAGTGATGAGTACTTTCTTTCTCTTTGCAGAGCTCTGACGGAGAAAATAGTGTCTGTGCTACCGAAGATGAAGTGTCCTCATCGCCTGGAGCCCCATCAAATCCAAGGGCTGGACTTTATCCACATTTTCCCAGTGATACAGGTGAGATAATTCATCTGAGAAACAGACTCCTCTTGCATTAATATTCAGCATTAAATGTGGCTAGTTGCATCATGCATTTAAAAATAGTCATAGTCAAAATAATGAACTTATGTGGTTTCTGTTTGTGATTTGGTCACAGACTCATCTGAATGAAATTTGAATTGTCTGATAATATTTGGCTTGTGATCTGGATCTGTGAGTTTCACCCTGAACTTACTGTAAGACTCATACATGTGTTGCATTCGCACATACTGTTTTGCTTGAAAATCCCTTCCAAACAACAGGCCCAGTTGGAAGCTGGTTCAGCATTTGTGAAAGTTTACTCTGTATCGCATGCCTTCTGGTTTGTTCTTGTATCTGATCACTGTGTATGTCTTCTGCCAGTGGCTGGTGAAGCGAGCCATAGAGACCAGGGAAGAGATGGGCGACTATGTGAGAGCCTACTCCATTTCTCAGTTCCAGAAGACCCACAGCCTCCCAGAGGTAATAGTACAGTGCCAGTCGTCAGTCACAGAGGCAGAACGTAGTAGTTGGTGGAGTGACATCCAGATGATTGACAACTCCTCATGAATGTTCTCAGGAATGTTTACCGGCAGTTATCTGAATAATGCAACATGGACAGGTTTATAGTTTGTCTGATTTGGGAACTTAGATGGCACCAAATAATGGCTTCCACACGCCTAAATTAATGCCAAAAATTATGAGACAGCAAGAAAGTCAAAATTGTGACTTAATATCTTATACTTTGACTTACAATGAGTATTTTTATCTTCATCATCCACTTACAAGGTAAAATACAGCAGAAAAAATGTCAAGTTCATCATGGTGAGCTCAAGTAAGATATTTATAAGCTGTTGTAAGATTGTTTAAACAAGTAAACCAAAATGTTGTTAGCCTGTATTACATAAATTGTCCTCTAAGTAAGAAGTGGCGTTCACATGTGCTGTGAAACCCGGTGGTCTAGGATGAAGAGTTTCTCCAGAGGAAAGATGAGGCTGTGAGGGCAGTTCTGGATGTATTGGTGAGTGTCTAGACCATCAGTCATCGCATACATCAAATTATTGATGAAACTACTCAGCTAATACCAATTATTAAGATAACAGTTTATACTCTATATTCCAAAAGTTCTGTTTTTTTATTTACTACTTGAATATAAAATTCTCTTGCCTGAATGGAGACTGGTGTTTTCCAGGAGGTGTACAAACCCCAGAGGAAGTACAGGAGGCAGAGGGATGCAGGGGAGCTGCTGGATGAGGAGTCCAGGGTTCACTCCACTCTGCTGGAATATGGCAGGTAGATTCCACATCACTTTCACTGGAATTCTTCTATTGTCCAAGTGTCTTTAACCCTTGTGCTACCCTGTGAAGACACTGGGTCAAGACAATGGGCCACTGGGTCAATATGACCCGGCAAGGTAGCACAAGGGTTAAGACATCAAAGTAATTTATTTGCATTTCCACGTATCATGAATGTAATGCACAATCCACTTAGTCTTTGAACACGTACTGGCACTAATGTGTGTCAGCCAGATAAACACCCAGTGTTCCATCACCATATTACACTTTAAAATTGGTCTAAGCATGCTGCCATTTCTGACATGTTCAGAGCAGTTTTTAGACAAACCTTTGACATTGTCTGTTTGTGTATACTGAAAGAGGAAGCTGTTACACAAGCAGCTCCGTTCAACACTAGTGGCGAAACATCCTTTAATGATGTACTGTATGGTGTAATGCAGACATTTAAACATTTCAATGAAAGAACTACATGTTAAAAGACAGATGTCTTTCCTGAGGGCTACTGATGACAGTGATACTGGGAAAAACACACTGTTGTTGTTTCTGTTTTGTTTTGTTAGTATTGATTAGTATTTACTTTTTTAAATTTTTTTATTAAAAAAATAATGCCAAAAACACCCTAGTTCCAGCTTCTCATTTGTAAGGTGTTGGTGCTTTTCTCTCTCCGATGTGACAGTAAATTGAATATGTTTGGTTTCTCAGGACAAACAAGCTGGCTTTTGGGAATTTATGGACATTTTATAGATCAAAATTATTGGCATAATTCAATTCAATTTTATTTATATAGTGCCATATCATAACAAAGTTATCTCAGGGCATAATAATTGATAATGAAAAGAACAGTTAGTTGCAGCCCAATAAAATATATTGTTTTGTAATTTTTAAAGTATCTACCTTTTTGTATATTTGGCTGCCATGCAGACCCTCCACTGTCCAGTTTCTATCAGTATTTATTACAGCTTATGATTTGTGCTCAAGTCATGTGAATAGCACAGTTTTACAACATCAACAGGTTGCTTTTCTTTCTTTTAAGCATACATCCTCTCTGTCATTGCCTTGTTGATCCTTTACCTTAACCCCAGCCATGTGCTGTTGTAGTCTCAAATCCACACATCTCATGTCTAGTGTTTTATCTGTCTGACATATTGTTTTTTCATCCATCCAACCATGTCTACTTCTGTACTAGAATGTCATATTTCCTCCTGTAAGTACTGTATGAACGTGTGCAAATTTCTTTTTCTGCAGTTCTGTGGTTGAATGTGTTGGTCAGAGAATGCATTCAGTTGTCACATATTAGGCATGATGGATGCAAACTGTTGTGCTGCTTTGATGCACATTTGTATTTATGTATGTATTTAATCAGACCGCCCTGAAGGGACTGTTTATCCTCATGCAAAAGTACTGCCATTTGTTGTGCTGATGTTGTGTTGTGGCATCGTGTATTTGAACAATCCTTTGCTTGGAGTGCAATAGAAATGCTTGTATTATTTGCACACCGTAGTTATTTCACAGAGGTTTGTTTGTTTTTCTTTCTCTAGGCGATATGGATTTAGCAAACAATCCAAACAAGACAAGGTAGGTGTTTCAATGATTTGGGTTTTACAAAGGAACTACTGTCTATTACTCAACAAAGTGGCTTTGCAGAGAGCATTTCATTTCCTTTTATCACTTATTAGGCCTACACAGTCAGGACATTTTCACACCTGTAGTTGGTTTGCTCTGGTCCCAATCAGTTAATGACTTTGTAAACTTAGAGCGTTTTCCCCATGGTTCGCACACTGAAAAGTCCAAGCGAACCAAAATGCATTACTATAAATTAAAGAGTTTTTTTGGAACTGGGCCGAGACCACCTCCTTTAAAGGGTCTCCCAGAGAGACTGTCCTCACACCTGCCCACACAAACCGCACTAACCGGTCAAATACACCAGGGTTAACCGGATCAAACTCGTTAGGCGTGGTATGCTCCTTATACCCAAAAACATCATACCGACACGTTGTCATTGTTAAAGGAGAACTCCGCTGATTTTACACATCAATGTATATTTCCATGGTTGGGGAGAACTTCTGCATATGTGGAAAAAGTTGTATAAAGCCATTTGTGACTCCAGAGGGAGCTGTGTGAAATTCTGCTGCATCGATTTTGAGACCTTTTTTTAAACCGCCCATTGTAAGTCTGACAATGAGTGCAATGCTAAATCTTTAACACTAGAATGACTAGAGCAGAAGTTCGATTTTAGTGTGGTTCTTTATGTCTTCACCAGCATTTACTGCTCCTGTTCTCTAGCTTCTCAGTCCTGTCTCCTCCTCTAGGTGGATGAGAGGAAGGCTTCCCCAGCCAGTGACATTCAGGCTGCGCCCCCTGGAATGGCGGAGGTGTTGGAGGAAGATGACCTACAGGCAACAGAGGAGGTGAGTACTTTATACAGTGAGTGCATTATACATGAAAGGCAAAAATACCAGAAGCAGAAATAAGAGACGAGAGGGACAAGAAATTTATTATAAATTAACAATATTTATTGCAGGTAAAATTGAATGTCTTACTGCATGCCATGCAAAACATAAACATTATGTAAAGGGAAACTGTGTATTTTAGAGTAATGAGAATTTACAAATGTCAGTAATATATAATACATATATATGTGTAAATAGTGAGAAAATAATCATAAGAATAAGTAGTTACTTGCCATGAATGTACAAATTGTCATGTCAAATTTGAACTTACTACTTAGTAAATACCCTATGTGTAACTCTACAAATGACTAATGAAATTCATTATGAATTCAGCATAAGTTGTCCTAAGATGTTTTAGTTTAGTTTAGTGTGTCTTTAGTGCATTTATATTTCATCCCTCTGTAAGAGATTTTGTATGAGATTGTGCTCTACAAATAAACTTGACTATGACCTTACTGCCTTAAACTGTGGTTGTTTTTTCTCTTAGTTGCGAATCAAAACCCTGATGACCAGCATGGCTGCCATGGCAAATGAAGAGGTAGGCAAATGCCTGTTTTCTGTCTGCTTGATTTCTCTTTACCTGTGGACTGTTTAGAATTGAAAGATTCTGCAAATTACTCCCCTGCTTATCTGGGCTCAAACTTTATTATTTTATCCACTCAGTTCTCAAGGCTCTGTTATTTGAACTCCATTTTTAGTGATCTGGTAAATTAATCTTTTTGTACCACTGCGTCCACTGTAAAGAGAACAACTAAATGGCTAAAACATAACTGAGTTGTACAATTATGTCTGGTTTTAACTGGAATTTGTCTTTGTGCAGGGGAAGCTGACAGCAAGTGCAGTGGGTCAGATAGTGGGGCTGCAGTCTGAGGAGATCAAACAGATTGCCTCTGAGTACGCAGAAAAGGTGAGCAACAATCGGTGATAATGATGTACCTAATTATTATTATTATTATTATTATTATTATTATTATTATTATTAACTTTATTTAAACAGAACTTTTAAACAACATTACAAAGTGCTCTACATGGTTGAACCAAGATTAAAACATTTCAGGATTGCAATGATATAGATAAATTAAAATAATACAAAAATGAAATACCCAACAATAATATAAACTCAAAAGACCAATAATAATAAAACAGATAAGACATGTTGGGGGTAAAAAACTACTTAGTGAAAAGATAAAGACAAAAGATCAGAATCAGAATCAGAAATACTTTATTAATCCCAGAAGGGAAATTGCTTTTTGATACAGTTACACTGTTCAATAAAGTTATTGAAAAAAGAATAATAAACAGTAGAAAATAGAGGGTGTAGAGGGTGTAGAATGTAGAGGGTCCGTATATATAAGGTGAAAAGAATTGGTCCAAGCACAGGACC
>JAVQJD010097659.1:0-57080 GCA_036023655.1 Nannoperca australis | reverse complement strand
AAATCTCTCTCTCTCTCTCTCTCTCTCTCTCTCTCTCTCTCTCTCTCTCTCTCTCTCTCTCTCTCTCTCTCTCTCTCTATACTCTCTACACACATATAGATATAATTTTTTCTTCTTGTTCCTGTAGTTAAATGTTTGAGCTTCACTGTACAGAATGATGCCTGTGCAGACTTTGACACTAGAAGGATGTCTTCACAATCATCTACTGATCACTGAAAATCATTTATTTTATGAACATGATTTGTGACATCATAAATAGTTTTGAAGATTGGCTTTTAAATTTCAAATTGAAAGCCAATCTTGGTGCAATGTTGAACTTATACAAGCGTGATGAAGAAAACTGAAGCCACCAGTGCACACACACTGATAATGGAGTCCACAGTGAAGTAGGAGACATCTTGTGTCCGGCAGGAAGACTTTAGAAATGAAAACAATTTGCACATTTATAGATTCTGGAATATTTAATTAGCTAGAAGGAATAGACATTTTTGTTCCAAGCAGACTATTTGTGTATATGTATTAATACATGTTTTAAAAAAAAGAGTAGTTAGTCACAGGTTTGTAATTATTGTGTTGTTCCATCACAGCATTATATGTATGAAAGTATTGTTAATACTTTATGTGGCCCCCAGGAGGAGTTGCCAACCTTGTTGTTACAGTAGCTATGTGGGGATCTGAATAAACACACACACACACACACAAAGGATATCCAGAAAGGGGACCAGGATAAAGCCCGCCAGAAAAAGGGCTCCCACCTAAAAACATTCCTGTAGTATAGGCCGTGTTTTCCTTACCCCAACAAATTGACACAGTTGTTAGTGATGGCCTGGGATTCCTCCTAAAGCGCAGCCCACCAATAACAAACAGTACGGCAGCTGACACCGCAACACACCTGCACAGCTCCCCGACACTGCAGGATTGTTCCCAGGGACTGTGGGGGTAGAGGTGGGCTGGAGAACGCTGGGAGGAGGGGGCCACGGGGGGCCGTCAGACAGGTTGGTAATGTCAGTGTGTGTGTGTGTGTGTGTGTGTAGTCAGGTTACTCTCACTGACCTGGTGACCAAACACACACAGTTTAAGCTTCAGCTTCACTTTGTCACTCTGTAATATATGATGGATGGACTTATTCATGATTTGATCTGGATTATTCGTGAGGAGCCATTTGTCTGAGGTGTTTTATGAGACGTCACATTGAGATTATTTTTATCTGCAGTCTTCTTACAGGTGACAATGATTCCCTCACTTAATCTAATACTGAAACAACAGTTAATCAATTCCAAACATTTGCTTGTTCCAGCTTTTTATATGTGACGATTATATCATAATGTCACTGTGAGTTTAAAGTTAAACATGACACTTTGGGCTCTGAAAGAAAAAGATTCCTTGACATTAAAAACAATAATTAGAACATAAAAATTAGCGTTGCATTGCTTCTAAAGTTATAGGTCAATTCAGTTTCTTACGGTTATGGTAGTTAATCAATTCTCAACATAATTAATTATGCACAAATAAAAAAACATTCACTGGTTTCAGCTTTTCAAAGGTGAAGATTTGCAGTTGTTCTCTTCACTGAATATCTTTTGGCAGTTTTTTGTACTGTACTCTAAATGTGTTTTGATAGGACACTTCTAAAACAAATAAAGACACCAGAGTTCTCTAATATAAAGTATTGTCTAACCTCAAGGAGCTTTACAAGAACTTAAACAAGATTACACACCTGAGCAGAAATTTATCCCAGCTTTTGATACTCGACATTTTATGCATGTGTGTAAAGGTCACCTTCAGGGCTTTCTGCCAGAAGCGTGGTCAGCATTGTGAAGCGGTCGCAGTTTGGTTAGCTTAATGCACCAAAAGCACAAGTTAGGTTTAGGAAAAGGATCATGGTTTGGGTTAAAATAATAAGTCAACGTTGACTGTTGGTTACACACGGGACACAAACACGTCTCCTGGGTGAATGTCCGGTGTTTGATCCATCCAAAACGTCTTCCATGTGCACATTTGACTTGTTATCAAAACTGTGTTGAGGTTGAATACCCAGACCCGGTGGCTAGTTGGCTCTCTTTAGCCGTTTGGCGCTCAAACAGTCGCACACGCATTCAGACATACAGTCCTCACGCCACAGGATGTCAGGTGGTCCAGCCATTGTGTCCCCACCTGTAGGACATTGTCAAAGCACAAAGGAGGGGCACAGTACGTGTCAGCCTGCTGTCAGCTTCTGTTTGACATGAGTTTGTAAATCCCTCTCTTTCAGCCGTGGGGCTTTGAAAGATTAGCCAAAGGTCTGTGGAGTAATTTCCTTCTGTGTAGGTTTGACCTATTGTCAAGAGGCTGGGGATCCCTCCGCGGTGTTCACAGACCACAATAATTACAATTGTCAACACTGTTCAAGTTTCACTGTTTGTTTCAGGGCACATAAACATGTCCGTAGTGGATTTTTTGAGGGCGGGGTACCCGCGAGGATTTGAGATGCTTTGTTTTGTTTATTAACTGCACGGATCCTGGATTTAAAGGAACCTCCTGGTCTGTTGTTCTTTACCGGTTTGTGTAACCTTCATCTTAAGGTCGCTGGTGTTTTCCTTCCAGCCGGCTGAAATTTAAACTGTGAAGACGTAAAAAAAAAAAAAAAACAAGAGTTTCAAAGAGGAGCAAATGGAATATAGAGTTTCACAAAGAGCCAGAATCTCTACCTGAGACCTGTGCAGCGCTCGGCTTCTCAGGCACTAACCGCACTGATGATTGCCATAAAGCGGGGCCTCTCGCTCGCTGCCCTGTGAGGTCACAGCACCTGTTCTTGGTAATTGCTGGCAGGTGACGCAAGGCCTCCGCTTGTTTTCCATGCTGTGAGGTGGAGGTCCCCGGCTCCCCCCAACACTGAAGCAAATCAGGGAGTCTGACTCCATCGTTATACCCCCCCACTCCAGCGTGATCATGTATTTTCATTAAATTCTGTGTGTTGCACATGAATAATGCATGTTGCATCTTTGATGAGGAAGGATCAAAGTTTACAAAAAGATGTTTTTATTTTATGCACTTATGTTGTTTCCTGATAACACAGTTTATTGCTTAACGTAACGTTGTAATGACAGATACATGACATGATATAAATGTGTCCACCATCAGAGATTTAGCTGTTTATGCAGTGGTACCTTTGCCTTTAAGATCATTGTGTGCAATGTCGCAAATCATTGAGCAGGACTGCTTTATGGCAACATTGGATTTGTAAGATTTTTGCATGTTATATTACATATAAAACAATTGAATGATCAGAGTCTGATCCCTGCGTCTTTAAATGATAAAAACTATTACCAGTGAGCCTTAATACAGAGAAATGAGCGTGTTGTGTGTGTTCAGACTCGCGGCAGCTACATCTCGCTGCAAGTATAGTGTTCATTTTCAGCAAATGTGTGCCGGGACAATCAGGTGAGCAGCAGAGAACCTGGAAGTTTAGATGCTGCACTTTGTGTAAAGAAGCGTAACAAGCAGCCAATCAGGAGCCTGTTGAAGTCATAGTTTTAGCTTCACATAATTGGCTCACGGTTGGTTTATGTATCTCCACAGACAAATTCAGCTGAACTTTTTTTATCACCACTCCGCATGTGTTACTCGCCTCCTTTACCTCAGCCGGTCCAGCTGATGATGTCTTTTCAAGGCTGGCTGCAGGAGGACAGGAGCCAGTAGATAGGGTATCTGGCCCAGTCCTCCAGCCAGCACTGAACCCGATAGCATCTGTTTTAAACGTTTGAGAGACACAGAGAATGGAGCCCTCTTTTCTTCTGAGCTCTGGAGCGCTAGTTAGCTCACGCCTTTTTAGTAAATGGATCCACACATGGCCCGTGTCCTGACAGTTGTACAAATGTGATATCACTAGCTGAGGTATCCCGCTTGGATCCTCTTACTGTGTTACTGTAGGCCGACAAGTGGGACTCATTCATGCTCAGAGTAAACAAGACACACAAAGAGTCCTCCTTTCTCAAGACGAGGCTAAAAAGAAAGAAAGAAGAGCGTCTTTTCATCTTCGGCAGACAAAACAACCTCTTCACACCTGAGTGTGTCTTCTGTTTGGAGTCCTTCCCATCCATTGTCATCATGTGTTATCTAAGCCGTCAAATCGACATGAAAAGATCATTTCATGTTCTGCTGTCACCCGAGGGGATTTGGACAACTTGCCTTGTATTTGCTTTGTCTGAATCTGGTAACAAAACCATTTGTCATCTTTTTTCTCCCGAGGTTATGTCTGGTTTTAGCTCACTTCAAAGACCTGGTCTCTGATGAGCAGCCGGGAAACCGCCTTTAGATTCATGTGTTTTGTTTGCATTAGAGAATCCAAGCCTTTCTTGTTCTCACTCACTGAGTCCTAATCAGAAATCAGTGTTTGGATTATCGAGAAGCCGCCCTCACATCCAGCAGTTCTTTGTCTTGTTGCCTTTATGACAGTGATGGTAAAGAGCGAGATGTTTTAAACACGTCTCGTCGTTCATGACCGGCATCTTAACCCCTGAGTGGCTTTTCTTTCTGAAAAGTACATATTTGTGGCATTTGCATTGTGAGCCTTTTGGCCAACAATGTTTGTAGCATTCAGCAAGATATGACTGTGGGCCTCGAGTCAGAGTGTCAGTAGACTAGTTAGAAAAGTGATGGTGTTCTCTCTGTTTGGGTCTCTTCAGCTTGACCACATGTTGGATTAATTATCCTCGGGTCTTCTTCAGACAGTGTTGAGGCTCCCTTTGGAATAACTTTCTGTAAAATACATACATGGATCTATGCTTGTGGGGTTTGGGTATGGGTCCATTTCAAACATCAAGGCACTGGTTTGCTGTGAGAAGTAAGTTTGCCATTGTTACACTCAGACTGGAGCGGTTGATTGGTCTGTGAAACTGCTAACAATTAAACAGGTAGGAGATTAAAACAAACCAAAAATATCAACCTTATTAAACCGGGGAAGAAATGACATAAACATTGATGTTTTGTGCTACACAGCCAACATCACAGATCAACCTCTGTTCTTAAAGCCTCGGCTCAAATATGGAAACAAAACAGAGAGAAGGAAGCAGTAGTAGAATTACAAGATGTAGAAACAGAACCATAATGTTAGACTAGACCGCCTGATTCTGTGTCTCAGAGTGAGCTTTACTATAAACTGTTGAACACAGCTGTGTAGTGCCAGAGTTTAGGGAGCTTGAATCTAGATGTCGTAGGGATGCCCTGAAACTCGATGCATCTAAAACTCTACTCTAAATCCTTTGAATATGGAGGGCTGTCGGTTTTAATTACTCAAACACTGGAATAACCTCCCAAGCGATGTTAGACAAGCCACTTTTAAGTCTTCTATTTTACTCTGCTGTATCTTCTTACCGTAGCTTTATAGCAGTTCTTCCTAATCTTATTTTAATTCTTTCAAACTTCATTTAATTGTGCATTTATATGTTTTTGTGTTCTTTTATCTTTTATTCCTACATATTTAAACCACACTTGTCTTCTTTTAAATCGAGTTTCTCCTGTGTGGCTTGCCTGTATTTATTGCATTTTTATAACGTACATGTCTTTAACTCGCTGTAGTTTTAATACCCTGTGTATGAAATTTGCTATACAAACAATATTGCCTTGCCGTGCCGTGCGTTGCATTGCCTTAGGCCCCCATTTTGTCTTTCCCCCCTTAACTATTCACACAACTTACAGCATAACGTTTTAACTCCACATCTCAAGTCATTTAGGCCACATTGTTGCAGGACTGTAGGTGTATTGGAACGGAAGTGAGACTCTAGTTACTGTACGTCGAAGGATTCAGCTCGAGTCCTACGCACTTATCTGAGCAGGATACTCTGTAGACGGCCCACCTCGGTGAGCTTGGGCCATCGCAGGACAACATTAGTTGGAGTCGTTTCGGATTTGGACCCGATTCAAAGTATAACATAAGCCTTTGTGTTTCAAAGTGGGAGGATTTGTAAGCGATCCCCTCTATCTGTCCACTTTTAACAAGTGACATTGGCCTTCCTGGCTTTTCCTCAGGAGAGGCTTGATGGCCATGATTATTTACACAGAGGGTTTCCTTCTTTTTCTCTCTTTTTACAGTCGATCATTTTCATAAGGGATCATAATACTCTTGGACAGGAAGTATCTGGCTATATAGACTACGCCCACAGACTCAAGACCCAAGATTTTGATCCATATTTCAGCGGAAAGAAGAGGCTCATGCCAGGACGCTCAGATTTATGGTAAGTCTCCTTCCATTGTAACATGTCCACGTTGGTTGGGGAGGCCTTGACTTGAGTGGGATTTGACAAGATTTGAAGGGTAAGGAAATCTTATTATCCAGGATTAAAGACTCAGGTTGACATGAGAGACCAATATAGGCTTGGAAGGAGCTGTGCAAAGGGCCAGTATAGTGAGTGTGTACACCACCAGCCCTTGTGGCCTCAGCATAAATGTGGAATAAATATACACGTCTAAAGTAAAGCTGCCAAAGTGCTGAACCTGTCTGGGCAAGACAGACATGATTAGATTCAGGATTAACGCAGGTTTTAAACATGAGATTGTGATCTTCTTTTGAAGTGCAGTAAATCACAGATAAATAAATATAATAAATAGTAATAGATTTTATGGCCATGAACAGGGCTCATGATTAGATAAATTGATAGAAAGATAGCGGTGGTCAACTCTGGAACGTTTTAGCATCTTCCAGCTTATTGTTTTAGTTTTACTGCCCAAACTTTGCTGTTTTGGTTCACAGAAACTGTAAGAAATGGAGTTGAGTGCTGCAAGAAACACCTTTCACATTACAAGTCCTTTGTTAATACAAAACGTAAAGCCACTATGTTTAGAATCTCGACTGTTTTAGTGTCTAAAAAGACACTTATACTTTTGGAATAATAAAAAAAAAACACTCTAATCCTATAAAGTTAAACACGTAGCTGCTTTAAGTGTTTTAAATCGGGCATATTTAACCAAGACACATCATGTACTGTGTGTACATGCATCAGTGCCAGTCGCACAAGTCCAGGCCAAGCCGCAGGTGAACTGCTGACCTAACAGGTGTAAGCTAAAATCTCGTTTGTATCCCTCCGTGGGGCAGGTAACATCTTTATAATTCGGTGTCTATCAGGAAAGCTGTGTACATAGAGAGCTGTCAGCAAATTACCGGAGCCAAAGCCATTCCCACATTCCACATGCTCGTGCGTAGTAACGTATTACCAACATTTCAGATACGTGCGAGAAATCTCTCGAGGACAAATACAAGGGGGGGAATGAGAGTGTGTATTACATGGTTATTTTCAGAGTTCAGCCAAATGACATGCACCCTGTATAACCTCATTGACACTGGGCAGAACATGGTCTCTAATGTCCTAATGTGGACAGGTTTTTTTCCATGATCTGGATCTTATTTTCTTGGTTTTGACTCAGATCGTTCCTGTTGGCTTGAGCTTTGCTTCTCCAGCTTCCATCAGGGCCAAATCACGAGTCACACTACAACAGAGGCCATCGGGGCGAACATTACGATCACAGAGCTTGTAAACAATTCCACAGTTTGACCATATTGTCTAAGGACCTGGAAGGGAAAAGCCGTACAGTACGTACAGGTAGGTCACAGCTGAACCAAGAAGTAGAAGCTCTGAAGAACACATGGGTATTTCAATGGAGTGTCTGCACACTCATTTCTAACTTTCAGCTCTGTTCTACCTTTCAAATAAATGGTTTAGATAAACACGGTTGAACTGGTGACTTACAGTTGTTGGAACAGAATAACCAGACAAACTAGAAAAATAAGACGGAGGTCGTAAAACAAACAAAAACTGAATTTTCCTTAAGTTGACGTAACTCAAGGTCCACTTCCTAGCTTTTTTCAGAGCATTTCATTTTCAACTTGCACAAATTCATTTTAACCTTAATTTGTGCCACCCAGGTGAACTCCTGACTGACTGGCTTTGATCATTTCTGCAATCACACTGCATCTAAAATTTGCCTTGCATTGTGCCTTAAGAATGTGACTTATTATACTAGTCAGTCACATTTTGAAATATCACTTAACCAAGCAGTTCCAGCCAAGCATTGCTACATTATTAATGTCCTTAGTCCTACTAACTACAGTATTTGCATAGCTGCTCTAATAAACATCCATATTTGACTTCTAATCGCACACCTTTTGAGGTTACGTTTTATAAAAGTCAACAAACATAAAGTTATTTTTGGAAGTGGTTTTCCTTTTCTTTGAAACCAAAGTGTCAGACAAGCGAAGCTTTGTTGTTTTATTTATCCATCTCTCACCATGTGCTCCGACACACCCGTGCTCGTGGCCTTGAACTCAGCCTCCTCTGGTGAGTGGAAGCCCTAACAAGCTGTAGGTGTGAGTCATTGGGCGAGCATGCCTGGAGGTACGGCCTACTCCCTAATGATGCTTTTATGAGGCTTCCCCCTACACGGGTCTCCCTGCTCTCCCTGCATGTGACATCTGACTTCACACTCCCTCTCGCTCTCCTTTTCCCCAGTAAAACTCTGCTTCATCAGATCTACACATCTCTCTGTCGTTAGCTTCAACTTTTCTAACCTCGTGTTCCATGCTTTGCCACCTCTCCCCTACTATGTCATCTATGTCATCCTCCACCTTCCCCCCGCCACCACCACCACCCTTTTTCTTATTTTCATCTCTGTCGGGAACAATAACACCCAGTGTGGTTGCCGCTAAGAGGGAGCAGATGCTGGAGCTGCTGCCCACTCAGTGCACTAAACCTCCCACCGCAGGACTCTGAATCCTGTCCCTCCTCCTCCTCCACAGCCACAAAGAACACGGAGCAACGACACCAGTGCCAGCTCTGGCCTCCACCTCCCACCTCCCGCAAGGAAGGGTGGATAGGTTCACGTACGCAGTCTGCAATGTCTAGAGGAAAAAAGAGAGCAGTAGTCAAGTATCTCCCTGGAGCATAGTATGAATTTAAAAAAGAGAAACTCAACTTTTTGGGAGGTTTTTGAAGAAAATATCAAATCTGATATAAAATGTAAAGCATATCTCTGCTCCAGCAGTATAGTGTGGGGGGAAAAATTATTTCTACCTTAACTTTCAGCTCCAACTTGAAATACGTGCAAATATGGATTTTATATCAGTTGTGAAAATACAAACTACAGCTGGCTTTCCTGAGGCTGTGAATGTTAACTTTCGTCATTAATGGAAGAAAACAAAACAAAAAAAGGCTCATAGAGATGACCTTTCCGTTCAGTCACCTCCCAGATCTTTGCATTTGCATTGACTCTGTAGGAGCAGTAATGAGCGACAATCAGTTGAACGCTGGTCTTGATTTATTTACAGCGGGCACACTAGGTGGGTGGGTCATATAAACATCATTTGTAAAGGCATATGTTATAAGCCTCAGACCCCCTGGGATACCTGGGTAAAGTACATCAAGCACAGCATTTTCCCTGTTAACATCTAACATCTTATTATGTTAATAACATAAAACCACACAACAATTAAAGCAATATTGGTAAAAAAAATAGCTGCACTTTTCCTCACAAACCTTAATAAATACTGATATTAAGATCATTGATATAAAGGAGTATGTAAGTGCTTCTGAGAGACAAGAACGTTCACCAGTCTGTTTTCGTTCCTGTAACTTCAGGGCAAACTCCGGGTGAAACCTTTAAGTCAATTTAATCAAAATCTGACACTGTAACTGCACACGTAGGGTAAAAGAAAACCTGTTTAAAATATACAATGTCGTGCATTTTAAAGGCTAAATCTTCTTAAAGTTTCCAACGCAGACACACACACACACACACACATAAATATGCACACACTAAAGTCCTGACCCTCATCTAATTATCCCACAGATCTGCAGCTCCGTGCACCCAGCTTCCTGCCACTCCAGATGTGCCTACAGCATCTCTGATGTCTATTTAATGTTCCCCAGCAAAGTGACCATCTGTTTATGCGCTCTGGCTGTTCCTGCTTTTCCTCTCCCTATCTCTCTCCCTCTTCAGTCCTTGTGTTTAGTAAAGCCTTTAAAGAGGCTGGGCAACATCTGACATATAGGGTAGTCCTAATTGATTCTTTTCCTCTTGAAATCGTTACAGTGTGTTTTGCATATGCAGGTATGAGTCTCACATAATACAAAGTATTCATCTGTACTTCATCTGAAGTAAGCAATACCGTAACTTTATTATTCAATGAATCTTTCTATGTCAAACAACTTTTGAAAATGCTGGATCACATAAAGCTTTCCTGCACGCTCGCTCTGAGCTTGCGTGCGTTTGGCGACACACTGAAAGATTGAACTTGAAGGATCTTCTCGGTTGAAATCACAGCGCATGCTTCCTCCCAAGCCAAAACCATATTGCCTCCACGCTCAGCCTCTGCAACGCACCTGTGTGTCTGGCTTCGTTTTCTGCTGTAAAAATATTTGCACTGCTGTCCTATTTTATTAACTTTTAATACAAAAGAGAAACTTTCAGCTCAAGGTGATCTGGCGGCTCGGCCTGAATCATTGTGTCCGAGCTTTAATGGAGTGGTCGGAGGGATCGTCTGTCGCAGTACAGTTTGCCAGCTCAATAAATATTTGCTGGTAATCAGGAACATTCCAGTTTCATGTGTGTTGATCTTCACACATGGCGCACACACACTTCACTGGCTGGATCCTCAGGGTTAAATCCAATCGGACTGTTTGTTCTCAGTGCTGATACTGTTTGGACTGCGTTTGATAGATTAACACAGTGTTCCACCAGCAGTATGATCGTCGGAGACCTCCAGCCAAGATCGGTGGGTGGTTCTGTCCGTGTAATTAAGATTTAATGTCTGAAAGGATGTCTGGATGTCACACATTTAAATTAGGACTCCAAAATGACACAAACTCTTCATCAGTGACTGTAAATCTTTTTCATTAAGGTGTTATCATACCAGACTGATAAGGTTCTTTGAGTTATGAGTGGAGGTATTGGACCAGTCTGAAATTTTCTAGGCCCTTTTTACAAACACTGGTTGACCCGTAGCTCTACCTAACTCCCCTACCTCAGTCAGGGGGCTATTAGCCTCTCGAGCTCCAGTCAAGTGGAATAGTGGATAACACCCAGCTGTGTCACCACATTATATAATGGTGTAATGTGTGAGCATGGAAGACCTGATGGCAAACTGCAACACCTTAAAATATGCAATGTCATGAGCGATTGTTTAATGAAAACTCTAACCCACATTGGCCTAAATGTATAATAATACACAAGACATGCAGAAATATTAATTTTGCTAAGAGGAGTGAGCATCTGCATTATGTTTAATGGTCATCATTTTGGTTGGAACCCATTTTAACGAAAAGATGCTCTGTTTTTTAAAGTAGAATATCTGGTTTAGCAGATTTTTACCCTAATTTAACGTCAATGTGTGCCACAAAAATCTATTTGTAGTCTGTTTTTTTCCATCTCAGTCTTTTTTGTGAAATAACAAAAAGCTCAACGTAAGCATACGAACAACATCACCTGAAGAGCACTGAAGTACCCAGTTTTTACAACCATCAAAACAGTTGCACTTCCCTTGTGTTTTGATATTCTAAATAAATATGAATAAATCCCCGAATGAAACCAACATTTCAGGAAGAATAAGTTAAAGGTGTGTGTAGGTGGGTGGTTAGATATGGGTCTGTTAATGGGGTTGTCAACTGGTCACGGCCCCTCTGTGATTTGTCGTTGAATCATACCCATGACACCCCCAGAAGGCTTAACAGTAAATTCAACCAGTCACACTCTGCCTCTCAACACTGAAGAGGCCTTTTGTGATTTACACTGGAAACCTTAACTTCAGAAACACTTACTGGACTTATATTCTTCAGCCACTACAGAAAAAAACTGAACGAATACACATGCAAGGTATATGCTCTTTTATGATATATATCATCCAGCGCAGAGAGTCCAGCTCCTCTGAGCCCCATAATGAGACTGTTGACATTACACTGGAAAATGACCGCCTGGAGATAACAATAGAGCTAAGCACAGTAACTATGGAAAGTGAAAGGACACAGTGCACGTGTCAAACAGCCATGGTAAATGCATAGGGAACCAGGAACCGGAGAGCACCGTCATTGTTTCCACCAAATCCAGGTTCTCACACTTTTACTGGTCCATGTGTCTGGGTGTGGTGCCATCCAGCTGCAGGAGCTTTCTTTGTGACCAAATGTGCACCGACCGTGCAGTCAGTTGCCCGGGTGACAGTTCATATGGGACAGTGAGGGAGGTGGGTCCAATAAACACATCCAAGTAACGTATGAACGAAATTCTCGGCATTGCTTCAAAAATATATCTTTTCACACTTTCGTCAGTCTTTTTCATGTTAAAATATCTCACATCTGTCCCATTTCTCTACCAAAAGTGAGCGGTTCACCATGGAATAAACGTGGTCAACCAAAAAAATCTTAATTGTTCCATGGTATTCTGGTATAAATAGTCACTGAAACATTGTCAGATCTAATTTACAAAGAGAAGAAGTATGCATATGTCTGAAAGTCTCAGACAATATCATTCTCCTTTGAGTTTTAAGGGAAAAACCTCAATTTGTATTTCAAAATATGTGGCATTGCATCTGTCTATTCTGAACCTGCTCTGCCCAGCTAAAAAAAGCCAGAGCTCTCTTCCAATCATACCTTATAATTTTATACATCAGTGTATGTCCCCACACAGTTTAAACTGTGCATCCAGTGCATGCGTTTCCTAGAGAGGAAGATTAATCCAAAAGTTGTCAGGGAGTGGTTGACACTTATCCAGTGTCACATGTTCAGAAATTCATTGTATCTTATGGTAGTATCACTCTGGTGCATTTGCCAGTTTTGTTTGGTCCTTTCAGAGTGGTGTCAAGGCTGTCGAGCAAACCCACATATCAAGTCTCAAGTTAAAGTCATTTGAGACAAGTTCAATTCAAGTCTACAGTTATTTGAGACAAATCCAAATATAATATCAAGTTAAAGTCAATTGTGACAAGTCTGAAGTCTTTCAGAGAAAGTCTCAAGTAAGACGAGTCCAAGTCGAGTCTTATAAGTTATATTATTGTGTCTTGGTGCGAGCGTCCAGAGGCGGACATGGAGATCGATCCTTTCCCCTCATTCTGAATAACTTTGGGAATATTACCAATCCAGGAAAACCATGTTGCCGGGATACCAGCAGTAAAGTCAGTCGCTCTCATTATTGGCTGGAATACCTGGCCCTTTTCATTGCTATTCAAAAACAGACCATTCTGCAAAAATATGTATTTACATTTCCCAAAATTGCATGGTGGGGGTCTGTGGGTTTTGGATGGGCCACATGGGTATGTTTTTATATTGCTTGCACTATATGTTTGCTTGTCATTTGTAGCAGGCATGCTAGATATGTTGCAGTCTGAAAATATTTTTATGGCTCAAATGCAAATTGGTATTTGCAAACAGGTTTTATGTGCCACTAGTGATTACCTCTGAAACAGATCCTGCAAAAAACATCTCCACACCAGCCAAACAGCCAAAATATTTCAAGGTCGCAGAGGTCGCACAATGTAAAGGCAAACATTTTGAGATGTATTTTACATAGTTTGTGTCATTAATACTTTATACCCACTGTTCATCATGTGCTGGCTCCGGTAAAGCATCACAGCAAGTGAAATATAACCTGCAGCATGCTGGCACCTCTCCATTACTCTACGGTCCCATATTTACAACTTGCTGCTGCAGCTTCAGCCCACTCAACCCCCGACATAACGTACCTCTTCCCAGATTTACACTGAGCCTCCTCCCTGAGGTCCAACTTTGTTCTTGGACCACAAACTGCTGCTGGGGAACAGCCGAGGCCCGCTAAAGCAACCTTCAGTGCCTCAGAGTGTAACATGTGGAGTTGTGTTACTAGTATTGTGAACAGCTAATGATGAGAACCACTGAAAATGGCCACTGCTGCCTGGAGAGCAGAGCTCCAGAAGAAGCAAGGGTTATTTTTGATTTACCACTTGGTATTACAACATTCAGACCGGCTACAGCAGTCGTGTTATTGAGACTTGTGTTGGCTTTTGTCAGTTTGCATGCTTAGTTTAAGTTCAACCAATTTTTCGACTTGTGTCTTTGGTTTTCTCATCCCATGCCTGGCTGCTCTCTGCGGAGAGCTTGTGCTCAATCCAAACTTAACATGGGAACAATGCAGCATTCAACACTGCCTTAATGAGAGGTTTTCAACTCTCAACCCGCCTCGTATTTCACATCAACAGGAGGAGAGAAGATCTGCCAATTTTATGGCTAGCAAATGTCAAGCTGCTGTGGATGTTTTTCTTTTCTTCACCAAACTTCCAGCAATCAATGATTTGGTATAAACTCAACCTAAATGTGTGATATATCAAATGTTAATAAATCACATCCTCAAATTGATGCACATGCTAAAAGAATTCATTTAACCTGATGGTCCAAACCTTTTTATAACTCTGTCACAGAGTTGCACACTGCTGCTCTACTGTATCAAAAATAACAGAAAATTGAAAAGCAGTGCAGGATCCAATCGGATGCTGTAAATTAATCGGTCATTTATTTTGGAATTCAACCCTTTCTTTGGTTTCAGTTGCTTATTAGCCACAGCTTTACTTTAATGCCTGGCTTGGCGAACTCTAACACAGCGCCCTCTCAATCAAATTGGAAACAGACTTTTTACCTCCTGCCTCTCTTACAAAAGACACTTCACTCTACAGGTTGCTTTCCTTTCTTTTATGCAAGGTTCGTTTATAACCTGCTGTTTAATATTGATATGATAACAATGGCTGTTTATTGCTCTGTAATCCGTAGTTATAGTTTTCTTTCCTCCGTGAAACATGCTAAGTCACGGCCACAATATGGTGCTCCTGTGTTCTTTATCAAGCCTCCTGCTGTGTGAGCCTGTAAAGGAGAATGGTCCAAAAAGCTGAATGCAAATGTTCAGGTGGCACACAGAGGCAAGCAAAACATATATGTATTATTACCAAAAGCTGTACCTTTTTTTCAAACCTAAAACAACTCTTGATGCTTTTGAACTTCAAGTGAGAGTCACTGAATGAGCATTTTGACCTGCTATGTATTTAAAGCATCAGCCTGTGTGTTCAAGTAGGGTTATTGTCTGCTTCATTCGTCCTACATGCAGACTGCATGTGTTTAGACTTCACTGCACTGAAGACGCCAGGTGTATTACAACAGAGGATAGACAGGATGCAAAGTAAGCTTAAGTTTTAGCATCTTGTCTGAAGCTGACCTATTTTAAACTATTTATATTTTACAACAAAACATCTAACCATGTTCCAGCACCCCCCTGGTTGCATCCTTTCATTGAAATACATGGGTTTCAAATATGTATCTCTGACGCAATATGTCTGTGTGGGCCCAAAAAAGCAAAAACAAACCAAATGGCCGGGCAGCACAGCCAGTGTGACCGCTGACTTCTGAAAGCTTCACCTCAGTCTTCTAACAATTGCTGTTATGTTCTTTCTACAGCTACTACAACTGGAAGACACAGGTGTCCACGTCCAACTCCAGCCCTAACTTTGAGGTGATTTATGACGACCCTAACGGCCTTCTCTTTAAGAACAAGAGGGACAAAAAGATCCTGAATGTGGACCCCTTGGTAGGTTTTGTTGTTGTTGTTGTTGTTGCTGCTTTGTTTTTAAGCCCCAGGCAGACAAATGGTACTGCTAACTACATCAGTTCACCTGTTCCACAGCAGTAAAAATGTCCCAGGAAAACAAAAAAGCTAAAGGCAAACAACTCTTTTCAAATCCTTTTTGCTGCACCAGGGGCTTCCTTGAAAAACAAATGTAGCTCAGGAAACTAACTTGCCTTCCCTGCACTTACTTTCTCCCAACGTGTCTGGTTTCAACCTTCAAGTACAAAAACGTTCATTCTCGTATTATTCTTTTTACCTCTCGGCCCACTGTCCTAAATGCCTAGCTCTTTAACTAGACTTAATTAACCGCAGATATCAGACACAATCGTTTTCAGAGGGAGCCTACACTAAAAGAGAAGCAGTTGGAGAGATGGAAAGAAGTCAGTGGGAGAGAAAGATATTTGCTTTCCACCTGCACAAAGAATGGAGGATCAAGGGGTCAAGACAGGTGCTTCCTCCACACTCAGTCTGCCCTGGAAGAATAACGACTGACAGACTGTTTCTTCTCTCCAGTGCTCTCTCTGCTGGGGGGTAGGGAAGTAGTTGGTGGGGCTGAACTATTTTGAAATTGCAGACAGAGCTGTGGGGACTGCGTTTTTGAGGCCAAGCGCCAAAATGGCAGCACAGTGTTCAGGCTGCGGTCGAGCACCGCCCCGACCAGGCTGTCTATTAAAAACACAAGAGGAGGCATAGGAAGCCAGACACAGCAAACCACCTGTGTGCCCAGAACCCAGCTCAGCTCAGCTTAGATTGGCTCGGCATGGAGCAGCACAGAACCATCCGGCTTTTAACCCACCGTGAGCTCACTCGCTGCTCATGTGGCCGCAGATCCGCAGCAGAACCTACCAAAATCTCCAGGCTCGCATCAACTCATTTTGGGCGGTTTGTTTGTTTTTATGCCTTTGTCATACCATGACCACTTGTTCTGTCCCTGCCAAAAAGTGGGTTGGGGACGGAGGGGTTGTCATATTTCAGATCTGACAATGGCTTAATTCAATCTGAGTAAAAGTAAAATTTAAATTTAAAAATGATGATGTCATTTAGTTCACCCGGCGTTTCCCATTTTCTCTTAATGTGTCTATGGAGTCATTTTGTATTGGTCTGTTTTTATTGATGCTCATTTGAACTTGCAAAGGAAGACTGCCTCACCTATTAGGACACCCACAAGTGTGTTTGAGGTAAAAGTGTAAATTGAGTGTAATGGTTTGCTATGGATCCACTCCCTCTAGAAGCTTTTGACACACTTAGCCTTAAATAAATGTTCCCAGCTGGTAGTGGCTTCACATCTTAGCGGTGGGGCTGTGTCCGTTTTGACATTTAATGTAACGCAAAACATCTTGAAAAATTAACAATTACAGTCACAGTTGGATTACACTCGGCCTCCCCTTTAATATACCTGTTATTATAAAGAAATGTGTTCTGTGGTTTTGTTTAATTGATAACATACTTTACTTATTGCAGCTTTCACACTGAGTCTAATGATTCTTTTTAATAGAAAAGGTGTTGGTATAGTTCCAAACCCACTGAGAATCAACACCAACTCTGAGGCTGTGTGCAGCGTTTAGCTTCTTTTAGCTCATAGTTTTGGTTTTCCAGTTAAACATACAGTACACTGCATGGTTGAGTCTTATTAACACCCTATATAAAACCAAAGGCAGCTGTTTTCAGTAAACAAACTCCGATAAACACACGTACGCTACCTCCCCAGCACCGGCTATGTAGCTACGGGTAGAATTATGCTCTCTAGTAAACATCTCTGCAAGCCTATGTAGAGAAGGGTGTTATGGGTAACCGCAGGTTGCAGAGGCAGGCTCGAAATGGAGTAGTAAAAAAATCAATCGTTTTACAAATTGCACATACAAGTATAAAATCAACAGCCATGCAAACGTCTCAGGACCGGAGGAGCATGGTTCAGCTTTAAGTTTTTGCTAACATGAAAAACCAGTGATATATTAGGAGTGTTTGCTTTAGAGAGTATCTGCCCCCTAATGGTCAAACATTGCTTAGTCTCACATGTCAAGGTGTTTAAGACTCAAAGTCAAGCATATTTTACAAGTGGAAATGTGTATAAAGACAATGGAAAGGCTAACAATGTTAGCTTGAGCCAGACCTTTTTATTTAAGAGGAAAACGTAAAGAAAGTGGAGAAAAATAATACAAAGTAGTTTTGAGACCAGTCCAAGTCTAAACTGTCACACAAACACACATTCAGGCACACTTTCATGAATAAAACACATACAGAAGAATTTACGATCAGTGGACATTCACTTTGCATTTTGTCTGAATGCACCTTTATAGACTAGTTAACACTGTGGAAACAAGCACTACTAACTGCTGTAACTCTGGGTTCCAGTCTGGTCCTGGTCAGGACTCCAACAGGACGTTCCTACAGTCGGACCTCTACATCCATGTAGTCATCTACGACCACAACATCAGGACAATCTAAACTTCAGAGGCTGTTCCCGACGCATTCATACATATGGCACATATTGGAGGGCACTGGAAGCCTCTAATTTGACTGAGCTGCTGTAGTTGCACCATCATTTACAAACTGTTCCCCTCATATCATGCATGCCATCTGGGTGGAGGTGCTGCAGTGAAAAATGTCTTTAAACTGAGGATTCCCGGAGGAAGAAGTGGATGGACTGGTGTGACAACATGGACCTTTCCTTGCAAATATCCTAAAATGTATGTAACTTCAGATTTTGTGACATTATACAGGTCGGTTTGTTTGGCATTCCCCAAGCAGCAGTCTTAGTTTGGGGCACAAACTTGCTCGAGGACCCCGGGCTCGTCCCGTCATTTGGCCTGGCATGTTTTGGACTCTTTGTCTAAACAAATTAAAGGCGTAAGAGCTTTGAAAGATGATGGGGGTTGCTTTTATGTCCTCCCCCAGGCTGCGGTAGCTCCAATTGGACTGGAAGAATGGATAATGGGCTTAAAGCATTCCGCATGTTCCCAGATGCAAGGCACACTTTGCAGGACATCAAAGTGCTCTATCATTTACATATTAGTCATTCACTATGACATTTTTAATGGAAGACAACTCTACAAATAACCTGCTTTAGGAATTATTAAGGAAGTACAGAAGACGTTAAACAACTGGCTCCCTTTAAATCTCTGGATTTTTTGCATTTTGTCAATGAAACACATGGTAGGAATCAGTCCCACCACAAGAAACATTATCTATGTCAATAAGCTAAGAAATTACAGGGCCTTTGTTATTTGTTCATTAATTTGTTGGAGGAGGGGGTGAGGTTTTTCCATTTAGTCACAAGGATACATCCTGCACATGTACCAGCTCTGCGGAGGCAGTATCCACTTTTATACATCCATCAACTTTTGACTCAGCAATTCACTTTTCTCTCAATCCAAAAGGCTGTCGAATGAAAAGGTTAAATGTCGGTATTCAACATATTCCCACGTGGATGTACAGCTACAAAAGAATATGACAACAAAATTGCCTTTAAATGGAAAAAGAATAGCCTTTAAAAGAGTAGTTTGACATTCTTTGGGGAAGATTTGCTTATTTGCCAGGACGGGAGACCTCTCACGTGGAACAGCAAGACTCTCCAAAAGTAACCAAATCCACCAATCAGCACCTCTAAAGCTCACTGATTAACAATGTTGTACATTATTCATTTAATCCGTACAAAAACCAAAGATTTCCAGGGTTGTGTTCCGGTTGTTTCTTGGCTGGGAGCAGGGAGGGTGACGGCGTAGTAGTGTGATTTTTTATGTTTGGACAGAGCCAGGCTAGCTGTTTCCTCAACTGTCTCCTGGCTGTAGCTTAACATTTACTGCAAAGATGTGAGTGGAATCGATGTTTTTCATCTAACTCTCGGCGAGAAAGCAAATCCACGTTTCCCAACATGTTGAACTATTCCTTTAAAATGACACCGTGGCAGCCGTACCTAACATGCCCTCGTACTCATTTCCCCTGCATCCTCTCAGCTGAAATTTATATCTGCAATGTACGAGGTTTAAACGAATTAGTTCACTCTAGCACAACCTCTCAGCCACCCTGATACCGGAGCAGCCCTCCACCGACCGGCTGCATCTGTTTTGTCTGTTGACTGAACTGGGCCATGTTGGCCTCATTGAAACAATATGTCTAGTGACATGTTCTGGTTCTATAAGAGCTGGGGGTTTGGTGGGTGCCGGTCTGGTTCTGGGTTTTCTCAGTCAGTGGGTTTCTTTTGTGTAGTTTTTTAAGAAGATGTGACTTCAGGCTGATGAACAGTTTGTGAAAGTCTTTCTGTCTCTCAATTGTGTTTTTTTTTTGTGTTTAAATGGAAAAAACTGGTTTGTCTTTGCTATTGTCTCAATTGACTAACTGGACTAACAAGGACAAGAAGCACATTGAAATTTGTCAAAGGATTGCGTTGGGAATGTCATTTTCTCTTTGACCTCTTTCTAAAAGACCAGATTTAACCTGGGGGGCAATCGACTAACCGTCCACCTGTCTATCTCCCTATCCGCCCTGCTTTGTTTTTTCTCAAACTCAAACTGGCCGGGTGGCAAATGGACATTTCACCCTCAGCTACAGCTGTTTAGCTTCACAGGCCGCAGCTCATTCATGTGGCCCGGTGATGGTGATGGAACTAACCCCGCTCTGCTGTCCCGTCCTCAAAGTGGCATCAGTCGTTCCAAACACCTCCCAATCAAAACAGCAGATGTGCTCATGACAAACACGCCCTTTCATCGACAAACAAATATCACTCGTGAAATTCACAGGCTACTTTTACGTGCCTTCATGTTCTGTGAAAGAAGTTGCTGGAACTCACCCAGACATATGTGTCTGTAAATAGGAATGATTTTACAATAAAGTCTAATTTAAATGATTATATCCCTCTTCATTTCTTTTATTGGGCTTTTAAGCTGTTGGGGTTTTCACTGAAGCGTGGTTTTATTAGTTTGAGGCCTGACTTGCCCTTAATATACTCAGCATGAGGTAAAGAGGTGGATTCACAGGAAACTGTAGATAGTAGAGGCTCTATTTAGCCTTCTTTATGTAACACGCTCAGTTTCACCTTAATTGAACATTTCATTACCAGCAACAAAGAGGAAGTTCTGCATCAACCCATATTTGAAGCAAACATAATGACACCGTGTCACTGTGGAAAGCCCTATGTATAAAACAGTCTTGACCAAATGAGCAGCTGTTATATGGATGATGACTAACAGGCACCTACATGTATCTACCTGTGAGGGCTGGTAACAACTATGCTGTTGAGACAATGCAGCAATAAAGTCTGAATAAAGATAAAAAAGTGAATTCATCAATACACTTGATGGATGAAACAATCTGAATAAAGTAAAATTCATTGAAGGGTTCTTTTTTCAACAGTGTGCTGACAGCAGCAGTGAAACAAAGTGATGCTGCTGCACACGTGCGTTGTCGAGTTGACAATCAGAAGCATGTTTTATAGGATAAAGTAGCAACTGCAATTTACACTCAATAAATGTTCTAATCACTTCAGATGTAAAACATTTACCTTCAGCCTAGAGTCAACAGATGAGCTCTTTCAATGCTGTCTTTCAGGTGAGGCTTGGGTTAGTTCTTGATTTAGTTCCTCTATTGGATGAACCAAACCTCCACGCATGTTCACCTCCAAATGACAAGCATTTCTTATGTTAAAGGATAAGTTCACGTTTTCAAGTCTGTCTTAAAACAATAGTCAGGTGCCCTTTATGTACATTGAGATATACATTGAATGGAAGTATTATACATCTATTATGTCAAAAAGATAAAATTATATAAAAACATGTTTTATCTCCCAACATTTTAATCTAATTTATCTTTTTTATCTCTTTTATGTCTGTCTTATGGGCTACAGGTCTGAAAAGTATACAGATTTTCTGAGTTGATCCGCCAGCTGCCTCCACTCTGCCACTGATTGTATTGATTCTCTCCTGCCCATCTCCTCCCAGTCAAAGAGGTTAAACCCGTTCAGTGTGTTGACTGCTATGAAGCACATGGCATGCTAATATTATTGCCATCAGTTGTCCAAGGGGGGGGGGGATGCCCTAATCATTTCCTCCCGAGTGGCCCTGAAAGAGAAACCCAGTGGTGGGGGGTGGAGGGCGGCTGGATGGGGTGTTTAAACCCCGCCTGGATAGGCTGTTTTGGGGTGGGGGGGGTACGGGGGAACAGTACAGCATCCGGATCGGACCGTGATGTTACAGGATGTGTGTGCTTAACTCCATTGAACTAAACTAAATAGGGGAGAGAGCCTTTAATGCCGACAATAAGCCGCTTCATTCAGCAGCGCGGCCCAGACGCACAGCTCTGCGGAGTAGAAATTACGCACGGAGGGGCTGTTCTGTGGCGGCAGCTCACATTTTGAAATCAGTCCAATAAATCGGCGGAATGTCCTTTAATAAAATATTTTCAAAAAACTGTCATAGCCTCCTTCAGCTCATGATAACATGAGCTAATTTGGCCCCAGGCTGAATGTGCGTAAAACTATCTTGCACAGGAAACTCTCTCTCCCTCTCTCTCTCTCTCTCCCTCTCTCTCCCTCTCTCCACCACCCCCTCTCTCTCTGAGTGTGTGTGTCTGTGTGTGCGTGTGTGAGAGGAATACCCAGCTGGTCCCACAAGCCCTATAATACCAAGCACAACATGCTTTACCTTCACTGAAAGCTGAGACGGGGGGACGGTTCACTGCTGGTCCTGAAATCAGCTCAGAGCTCGGATACAAAACCGGGAGCGTCGCTGTTTTAGCAGCTTAGTTCTCGCGCATCTGCTCCAACAAACCTGCTGTGCGCCGGGAATTTTATCACTTACTAACTGTAGCACGTTTAGACCTGCACCTTATTTAAAAGCAGAGAGACGACTTGGATAACGCTCTGGTCTGTTCCCCTGCCCACCTTCCCTTCTTGCCGTGACTGGTGTCAAAGGTGATGGTAACATTTTCTAACAGAGGACTCCTCCTCAGGTGATGGTATGTCTTTTTGGAGATAGGCACCACTTTTGGAAACGTGTTAGGTTTTCCACAGCTATTAGATTTTCTGCTGCTACCTTCTCTTTGGCTCAAGCATGGCTCTGTACTCTCGGTTTGTGGTCGTACTGCTTTACGGGTGGAGTTATCTGTGCGTTGGATACTGCGCGATGCTGAAAACAGACAATTTCCCCGAGAGACGAAAGGTGGATTTTACGCATTCGGTGGATAAAAAGCACCCCGCGAAAGACGACCAGGATCTCCTTTTACAGGATACAATGACGGAACACATGCAGATGCTTTATGCGAAGTACAACCGGGCTGGATTTCCATTCAAGGACGGCAACACTGTCCGCAGTTTCAAAGCGCACTGGGGTAGGTATCCAACGTTTTACGCATGTTGACAACACCGAGTTATGCCAGTCTAGAAAGGGCACATGTGCATCTATTGTTGCATTAACTGTAGTAAATGTAAATGTAAATATAAACTGGATCTGATAACGTCTTCTGCCAGTCAGTTAGAATTATCCGCACGTTGCACCGAGCGGCCACATAATGTGTGCGTAATTTGGGCATATAACCCCCCCCCACACACACACACACACACACACATTTTAGTAGGAAAATGTTTTATTGACCTGTTTTAACTTTTAAAACTGAAAAAAAAACTGGAAACCTTGTAAAAATCGGCGCCATGCATGTGCTGGTTTACTGAGCTGAAACTAAAATACACCTGTTGATCCAGTCATGGAAATGTGATGAACCTGTTACCCCTTCTCTGTGCCAGGAGCACAGATTCCGCATCAGATCTCTGCATGCAACTGCAAATAGTTTCTCAACACAATCATTATCACACCAGAAGATTTTAGTGTCAGATAGTCTACATAAATCTTCCCTCGAGCCAGCATCTGGCAGCTGCCCAGCCTGCCTGTATGGCGGTGAACGGGAGCGTTTTCACCGCAGCGAGATTCTGCATTGAAGGAGCTTTTATTAGTGTCTTCTCCAGGAACTTTTATCATAACTTCAATAGTATAAGCTCTCAATTACTTGCACTGTGTTATTATCACTTGGACTATTAAAGAAGACCAGTTAGCACTTAGGGTTTGTTGGATTATACTGCCTCCTATTGCCTGGTAGCTGTATGTCATAGCATATAAAGGGTCAATTCACCCAAATTACAACATATTTTCTCAAGCCTGCAGTGGTATCTAGCCATGCAGATAGTTTTTGTTTGTGTGTTTGAGATATGTTGAGATGTTTGCTTCCATCCCACCACAATGGAGATTAGTGTAAATACATTAGAATATAAAAAGTCGATAGCAGCATCTATTGTCCTGGATGATCCACAATCGTCTGTTTAAAGATAGGGGGTTTAAAACTTCTAAGTGTGTTTTCGTGGATTCATTAGGACATAGTGGAAAGAGATATTACTGTTGAATTTTGAAAACATAAGTTTTTAATGCTTTTAGAATCACAAATCAAATTCCATTGTACTGACGTGGAGGCAGCACATCAAACCAACAGTATCTGCATGGGTGACAAAATGTTGGATCAGCAAAAAGTACATACCAACATATTACAACTGTGTTGCATTGTGTAAATAATATTACTCATTATATACACAGGTACGATAAACAAGAAGCAGCTGCAGATTTTCAACCTCACTTCCCTCACCAAGTCGGAGGACGTTCTGTCAGCCACTCTTCATTATTACATTGGAGACCTTCAGAACAGCACCCATGGCTGCACCAGGCTCAAAACTTGTGGCCGCCACGGTCCCCGAAGGCACAGCCACATCCACATGGTCATCTGGAGTTTCGCCTCTGTGGATAACAAGATAAGGACTCTAGGACACTTTCGGATCAACGTGTCCACCCTCTACAGGGACTTCATATCTTGGCAGTGGAAGGACATAACTCGTGTGGTCAACCAAGCCAAAAACCATGACGAGCTGCTTATTGGGATCGATGTGGCTTCACAAGGGCCCCAGCAGTGGAAGAAGCTCCTGTCTGACCGCTCACCCTACATCCTGGTCTACGCCAATGACTCAGCCATTTCAGAACCAGAAAGTGTGGTAGCCACCCTCCAGAGACACCACCCGGTGGGAGTGGAGGGCTCTATCTCAGACAGCTTCCATAAACTGGGATTGCGTGAGCAAAACGACACTGAACAAGAACAGCCTCAGTCCAGACACAAGCGCTCGGTAAACGTTCTGCTCCCGTTGCAAAACAATGAACTTCCTGGGCCCGAGTATCCATACGAGACGACCGGGTGGGATGAGACCAGTCCATACGAACCTTTTGAAAACAAGCAGGCCCGTCGGCCGCATAAAAAGACACGCAAGAATCAGCGGCACAAGATGCCACTGCTGCAGTTCGACGAGCAGACCATCAAAAAGGCGCGGAAGAAGCAGTGGAATGAGCCCAGGAACTGCGCTCGGAGATACCTGAAAGTGGACTTTGCTGACATCGGATGGAGTGAATGGATTATATCACCTAAGTCGTTTGACGCCTACTACTGCTCTGGGTCCTGCCAGTTCCCCATGCCAAAGGTGAGACTTGTGGTGCACTTCTGCAGTGTAATTCTCCAGGTGTTCCACAAATATTGTCTTTTTTCTTGGGAACTAGTGGATTATTTTACTTTATTTTATTCAACCGATGGGTTACAAGTAGACATTGCTTTGCTTTTAGGGCTCATGAGCCAAAAGGGTTGGAGACCACGGCACCACTGGGTTATATCTCGAACACTTCCTGTATCCAGGTTTTGTTCCTTCTCTGCCAATAGATTACAAATTGTAGAGCAAGTGGTGTTAACCTCCACTTGAAAAGCCTTTTTAAAAAAAACATTATTTGAACCTCAGCACCATCTTGTGGTCCAGCATTTCACTTTGACACCAGAACTCAACAGAAGAACATTCAAACACTGTCCTTTTTTTTAGGCAGTACGGTATAGATTATGTAAATAAAACAAGTTATGTTGAACTATCAGTGCATCAAGCCAAAAAGCCTTCAGTTCCTCATTTACTGTTGCTTTTACTGCTCTGTATTACGTTCTCTTGGATAACATTAACATGAAATCCCTGAAGCCTATCTGTCTTATATTATAGATGAAAATGCTAAAGAAACTGACAGAAATGTATCCCATCTGCTTTCATCTTCAACTGCCAGGATGAACTAGTTACAGTGGTGGCACTGCTAGAAGTTCTCCTTCATTCATTTATCTTTGGAATTAAGATCATGCAGTCTTTGATGATATGTATCAGAGCTACATTTATCTAATTTAACAAAGGTTAGTTCAAAGTGAAGTCCTGCTGTACTCAACATGCAGTCAGAGAGGTATAACTTTCCGATAAGCGAGTGGCCGACCTCGACAACTGAAAATAAATCAAACTTTATAACCACCTCGAGAAAAATGAGCAAGGACTGGAAGGAAGCAACTTTGGTAATTCATGCCACTCATGGAAGTTTCTCTTCAGTTGAAGGCAACATGACATATAGTTTTCCATATATGAAAGAGTGAGATAACAAAGAAACTTGTGCTTCCACTGATGCTAAACATCACCTTCCCTCGTAGCTTGTGGCCCCGGTTGACAAGATAACATCACAGGTATTTTAAACATGGCCGGAATGCACAAGTTCCATCCACTTAATTCATTACCTCGGAGTCACTCGTCTTTGTAGTCGGATGTAATTAGTCCCAGAAGTAGGGCCTAGGGCGTAAGGCAGATTTGCTGCTCAGTGAGACAGTGAGGCCGTGGTCCTGTGATGTTGTCTCTCCTTTGTCAGGCTAAAGCCTTAGAAGCTGCTAAATAGCTACTATTAAAAACTGCTCTGTCTCGTTTATTATGATGGGGGAAGAGCCCTGTCACTGCTGACGGGAAGCAGCTGATCAGGTGTGTGGACTGCTAGGGATAGAGCTAGCACTCAGGCCCTCAGATGTAGATCTACCTGCAGCTGCTTGTTTGATACTCTGTTAATTGTGCATTAGGTATGCTAACTTGACAAATGAACACTGAATGTTGGTCGCTGTGTGATCCAAAAGAGAGATGCCGTGTTAAACCCAAAGAGCTCTGGTAAAGATGCTCTGCAAGACTTTTAATGGAAATGTCTGGTACCATATTTTGACTTGGTTTGGTCATTGTTTAATTGGTTATGACAATGCTGTATTCCCAAAAGTGTTTGCTCTGATAACATCACTATAACAAAGTCAGACGAGATGATCAAGATTATCTAAACCACTTCATTTAAAGGTAAAACCAAAAGTGAGCGCACCTGAAATGTTGGTATAATAATATAAGAATTCCTAATTTCACCAGAAAACAATTTGCATTCACAGCCATGGCAAGTACCGTAGTAAAAAAAAGAAACTGTACCAAGAGCTCAGCCTCTGAACTGTGACTGTTCACTTTCTTTTACTCTTCTTGGTCTTGTGTTTTTTGCCCCGTTCTTTTTAGTGATGGTACTTTCTGTGACGGCCAAAAGCTATGAATATAAGCCCCATATTGGTAGAACCCTTCCATATAAGGCAATGTAACAATATGCTAAGCAAAACATTTGCTTTTAAAGTGATTTTCTTTTTTTTTGCTACAACATT
Source organism: Nannoperca australis (assembly GCA_036023655.1). Taxonomy (NCBI): domain Eukaryota; kingdom Metazoa; phylum Chordata; class Actinopteri; order Centrarchiformes; family Percichthyidae; genus Nannoperca; species Nannoperca australis. The sequence goes on along the minus strand of JAVQJD010097659.1, from coordinate 29,942 downwards.
TTGGAACATTTTCTTTTCTGGATACATTTTCAATCCTTGTTAATCCTGTGTGTCCCTTTGCCTTAGGCTCTGAAGCCCTCTAACCATGCCACCATCCAGAGCATAGTGCGGGCAGTGGGCGTCGTCCCAGGCATCCCCGAGCCGTGCTGTGTCCCCGAAAAGATGTCTTCCCTCAGCATCCTCTTCTTTGATGAGGACAAGAACGTGGTGCTGAAAGTCTACCCCAACATGACTGTAGATTCATGCGCCTGTAGATAGTTTTTCTTCCTTCAACGCCTGTTCACGTAAAACTCATGTCACACAGAAAACAAATCCACACTCTCTCCTGTTTCTTTAGTCATATTCTCCTTCACTTACAAACCCATTGAACACAACTTCCCTTTTGCACTGGAGGAGAGTACTTCCTGTTGTTCCAGGTGAAGAGGAGACTGGTCTGTTCATGGGAAGGAATGGATTGTGTGAGTTATCCTCGTGGAAGATGGCACCACTGTTCATCTTTACGTCTCTGTCATCGCTGCTCAGTTATCCGTTGGGCGATAGAAGGGAAAACACAATCATAAACTCACTGTCAAGATATTCAAATACCGATTTAAGCAAAAGACAGACGTAAACTGAAGGAAAGAAAATCACTTTTCAGGAAAAATGACCTCTGTTTGAAGTGATGCCTCTGAGTCACGCTCATCTTTCACTCCTTCATAGCTTGAAGTTGTCTTTGGTCATTACCACAAAGTCAGACTCGCACTTGCATGGTTTTTGTTACCATGTGTATGTATGTATTTATGTCTGTACTATCACTGTGTTATTCACTATATGAGAAGTTATTGTATAATTATTGGCTTGGCTGCTATAGAGAGATATATTAGATTCCAAAGCCAGATTGTGATGTAGGCGGTACAGTAGATAACCATACATATTTGTGTGTAGATCACTGCTCCATTGTTGTACAGAACCCACATTTTAAGAGTTTATTATATGCGGAAGAGTAAGCTACTTTTCACTTGTGGTCTTTAATAACCGTTGGGATGGGGGAGTTTTTGAGGAGACCTATTATACCATTGCTTTGCCAACAACATGTTCAAGCTTTCCAAGTAAACTTCGGATTTCATTTTTTAAGATAAAGGGACTGATCATATCACAAGGAGAAACTACTACATCGAACAATGGCTGTCACCATGTGCTTAATACAAGTTTAAAACCACAGGACTCAAAAAGCCACTTGATGCTTGTGTGGGATTTTGAAACCTTTGTTGCACCTGATAAGTTCAGAAAGAAATCAAACAACTTGTGAGACTTGGCAGGCGTCGAGGATTAATGCTGGTGGTTCCCATGAGCCTGATATTAGGCGGAACGTATTTGTTTTTGGCATTGTTAAAGTTCAGAACATGTTTCCATTACATAATGATGTATCGTATTTACAGCATAGAATGACATTTATGAAGAAAAGGTATTAAAAACTGCCAGAATGCTTTGTTTTAATCCACTGCGGTATAAAAAAGGTAAATATCAAGTCAATGTACACTGCTGGTCTGGAATCAGTTTGGCTTTACATATCCTGAAGGCTCATCATTTTTGTGTTTTTAACCATTTTCAAGACCTTGATTTTCAGCTCAGTTAACTGTAGTTTGCAGTAATCGGAGTTCCTCTCGTAGCTCAGAAAAGGCTTTTGCTCATAGAAAGTGAAGCTGAAAACAGCTGCTGGGATTTTAAAGCCCAGTTTTCACCCAGATTTCTTCCTCTGATTTTCACATTCCCATTTTTTGAAAATAAAAACCAAAAATGATGAGTATTACACATATTGAATGATCAGTGAGAGCTGATCTGTTTCCCTGGGTTCCATAAGCCTTTAATATTACTGTATAGAGTAGATTTTACATAAATAGGGGGTGTGTTATTTGATCACATGTACTTTGTCAGGTCAACATTGAACAGCAGGCACACCCGGTAGAGCAGTTAACATGCCGTAATGTTGCTTTGGGTTGTGTCTTATTGTCAGAGTTCATAAAACCAAATATTTATTCAGAGCAAATAGGCTGAAATACAGCAGCAAACCTTTTTCTTTCTATAGACTTGTACATTGTTTTTGTATATAGCTCACTATATGTTGATGACATTCTAGTGTCTCTTTGAGATAGAAGTGCCTTTTGAATGAGTGGATTTCTGCCTTTCAAAACATTTGGATTTGATTTATGGCCCGATCAGACGGGCTCGGTCACTCAGCAGTGAAGCTGAATTCAAAACAAGCAGCTGAGAATATTTTTTCAATGGTACAATATAGTCAACGAGTGAACATAGTGCATTTTCTTTTGTAAGATGTGTGATCGGCAGTGGAATTTATTCCAAAATGTATTTCAAAAAATTACCTGTTTTGATATTTCAGAGACATTTATTTTGTGTCAATAGCTAAGGGCAGATTTTTTAATGTTATATATTTTGTACTGACACTTTTCTTTCTTCCAGTTTGTGCTTCCACATCTTGTGCCAATACAGATTTTAGCAATGCATGCAGTACAATGGAGTGTCTCTCTCTGGTGGAGCCGGCAGCATTGCAGACATGATGACTGATGACAGGTCGTTTTTTTCGGGGAGGGTCGCTTGTGCCTTTTGCTGCATTTGATACTCAACCCATTTCTAAACTTCACTAATGTCTTTTAGAGTGCAAGTATCAAAGACACGTCTATACAGTACAGTATATCAGCAGCTTCCTCTACTTCACTGTTTGATCCTATCTTGTAAATGTTATGCTGTAGGTAACAAAATGAAATGCTTGTACAATAAGCTTCATAAAATATATTTGTATATGGAAGTGACCTTTAACATGCATCTATTTATTTTCTGTATGTTGCATATCTTGTAGAGGTGTGGTCTAGGAAAGGGGGAACAAAGCTCTGGCACGTCGATGGTCTTTATATCTGTGATGGACATTTGTCACTACTCATGTGAAAGTGTTTAAAGTGTCTCCCTCCTCCACTCTGAGCTGTGACCATCCTTACAAAGCATTCAAAGAAACGAATAAAAGTATGCAAGACTCAGATCTATCAAGGGTTTTTTTGGTTTCTAAACCCGAAGGTTTTGACGAGATGTGGGACAAAACAACACAAAAGCAAACAAAGCAAAAATACTAAAAATTTGTTTTCTTTATCTCTCCCTTAAAACCTCTCTGTGTAAAATGCAAGATCAATATTTCTGGAATTCAGTAGCAAAACTTAAAAGAATACGTCAATGTATAATAGACCTGATTTATAGCATTTTACAAATGTTTTCCCTCTTTGAAACTATGTAAATAGCCCATTTTTTAACAATGTTCAGTGAACATGAGGTCTAAATATATTTGGAGACTTTGAACAGTTTAGTTACATTTCTGTTTTTGTAAAACTTTATTCTGAGGTACAGTTCAGTCATGACTCCACACAAATTAAGCAACAGGATGGTCTGGTGGCAGACATTTTGACTTGTCATTGCATTAAAGTCAAAGTCAAAATGTGCACAATGAGAAATGTCTGCACATTGGTAAGAAAATAAAAGAAACTATAATAATATATTGTGGCATAAAACAACATTTAAATCGAATATGACCTTAAAAAACAGAAACTATCCGAAATATTAACAAACACAGCTGAACCCTGGACTCAGTAGTCATTATCTTAAGGCCACAGCTTCTCCAAGAATTTCAGGTGCTTCCATACACAGACATTATCACATACTGCACACACTGTACACACACATTCACTAGTCAAAGTATACATATATATGTGATATTTACAAAATCCACTCACCCAGTTTTTAAGGAGTACATAAAGGAACAAGTAGCTTGGATTGTATAAATAGTGTATTTTTTATGCTTACAGTATACAGAATATACATAGAGACATGGTACACCGTCGATTTACTGTAAACCTCAAGTGTTTAAAAATGGAAAATACATATATTTTTTAAACTTAAGCTCCTGAAAATCCCCTCATAGTAAACTGAAGGTTTTCACATCATCAGTGCCTCAGACCGAGCAGAACTCCCTTTCTCCTTAAGAACCTGGGAACCGCAGAGTTGACTCAGCTTCAAAAAGGTAAATATATCTTCAGGGCAGGCACCCTGCCACGGGATGCTCACACTCGATAACTTAAGTGGAGGAGGGGTTCATGTTTTTGTGTGTGTCTAGTTTGTGCAGTAGAGGGACTTGAAGATAACACTGTTGGAAAAAGGAACTCTTGATGCTTCTCAGCACTAATGTTTCATGTTTGGGATAGATGTACGTTTTTTTTTTGCAGTGTAATCTTCTTCGCTACACACACTCCTCTACAGCTGTGAACAAACTGTAATCACAAATCCCCCTCAGCTGTAAGAAATAAAGACTTTGCAGCTGCATCACAAATGTCCCTACCAGCCACATCTGGAGCCATCACGAGGGCCCTGAGAAGCGTCTGAAAACAATATTTAAGAGGTATCTGTAAGAAATTATATGGGCGTAGATTGATTAAAGAAAGTAAAAACACAATACTGTGACACTGATCTGTTTCAAGACTTCCTCGAAAGCAATATGAGATGAAGCTTGAGAAAGCCAGCTTAGTTATCCTGGACGCACATTACTATTTCTCTGTAACTTGCCTGAAATCAATAACTTTTCAATAACTTTTAACTTTGAAACTACAGCAAAGATAACAATGCACCTAATGTTGCATGTTTTAAGTTGCTTCACTCACTTGTTGGTACAGTATGTGGAGAAACCACGTACCACTCCCTCGCACTGAACTCATTCCATTTCTTCTCATCAGCTTCTCATCAAAGTTTTCTGTTCTTGAGCGGTAGCTCCGGTCAGCCGTATTGTAAGCACTGTACATGATATATGCATAACTGGAACTGTAGACTGAAGCGCATTAAGTCCAAACTTTGCCATTGAAAAGTAGTCTTTAGAAATCCACATTGCAAAATGAAATAAACGTTTTTTTCATAAATTCTAGGTTGTTATAATTTTGCACGCAGTTACGTTGCAGAGCTGGTTCACATTACGCAACTCTAAAGTAACACACAGATGTTTCTTCAGCAACTCTTTTGCTTTGCACAAGTGCCCCAACACTCCAGAAAGGGTCAGTAATGCAGCAACAAGGACTTGATCCCTCACAGCCTTCCCACCCACAAACACTGCCAGCTGTGTTTGTTTAGGTGAGTGTTTCTCCACTGCAACACACAGGTGAAACATTTCTCAGTAGCACATTGTGGGGATCCTCACTATCTTTAAAATATTACATATTTTAGCTGTAATGCTAACACGCTACTACTACTACTACTACTGTACCACATATTAGCACAACACTGCACTTGATTAGCTAGTTACATAAAAAGCTGTTTAACTTCACAGTCAAAGACAAAGGAGAATTCTCCTATGTTAATTTGTGTTGAACCTTTATAAAGTAACCATGTGCTATGTGCAGCTGCTGTTTCCCAGAACCTCCACCTCCACCATGGCTGCCACAGGTAATCTAAGGTCACCTGAAAACCCACTTTGCCATGTTAAGTTTTGGTTCTTAGGGTGCGCAATGGGAAGAAAATAATGGAAAAATGGAGCAGAAGGTCTCAGAAGTCCATGTCCCAACCAGACAGCTCGTCAGGAGGAGAGTCCTCATCTGGAGGGTAGCTGTCAAAGTAGCTGTGATCTGTTGGTCCTGTGAGCTGTTTGGGAACAGAAGACAATGAAGGGAGAACGGTAAGAGACTGATTTCTTTAGATACCTCCCGAAAATACTCAGTTTTGGAATCCAACATTAGCACCTCGATTTAAAATAGCAATGTAATTTAAATTCTTTCATTCTCACGATCATAAGGTAGTTTATGTTCAACTGATATCCTCTTCTGAGAAGAAAATGAACAATCAGGGTTTCACTGCTACATCTGCTGCCCTTGTTGACATGTGCAAAGCAGAAGTTAGCAGTAACATGAATGTTTTCCCCACTTCTTTTCCACATGTGTTTTTTGTGGACAAGGAAAAACATAAAGGGGTATAACTACCGGCTCCAAGACACAATAATGCAGAACTTAAAAGCTCCATACAATAAATGAATCCCCGTATTTTAAGGTTAATGGTTTAAGTCTGGATAGATGTCTATACTTACTTCTCTTTTCAGTGGCGATGGTAAAGTCCTCGCCTTCAGTCCCTCCCAGTTGAAGCCATTAAACCACCTTCAGACACAAAAAATGTAAATCTGTATCTCTTTCTGTTTGTACTACAGCACAAACACACGAGAGTCAAATGTTTAAAATCAAAGCTTGATACCAGAACTTTCCCCCGACCAATTTGCCCCTCAGACGTTGCAGTTTGACAGATTCTGTTACAAGGAACATGACCGTTTATTTCTGGGCATATGCCTGGCTGAAAGCAGGCCCAGTAGGGATAGTGAGATGAAGAGTAATTACACATTATAATGTGATTTTGAATATGTTTTCCATCCCACTGCTTGTGCACAGTGCGAACATCATAATGTTCAATCAGTCCTGATTTGTGCAGCCAATCTTCCCACTGAGATCAGCAACAAAACGAGTCAGTTCCTTCTTACCTGTGCTTCTTGATATCAGTTATTCCATTTTTGAGGTTTCCCAGTCGCTCCGAGGGGTTTCGCCTGTGAAGTAGATCAGAGTGGGAAGTTACTGCTTTAACCAAAAGAAACTTGGAGTTTCTTTTTTCTTGTTTGATTTGTTCAAATACTGGACACCGATATTTATGTATATGTAATATTTATTAAGGTAAATTCCAAGTGCTTAGACATTTGCCGGTACTGACTCCTCTCACTTTTTTTGCATGTGTGGGTTTCAATTTAACTTAACACTCAAATACTGAGCAAATTTTGAGTGGATTACATGGTTCAGACTCATCTCAGATACCTAATCTGCATTGTTACGCCTCTGCACAATTTGTCAGGTCATCAACCATCATCAGATTGTGTTGGGAGAAATTTTGTGGCCCAGTAAAAGTAGTAAAAGTGTCGGATTGAAGGAATTTCTAACTACCACTTTAATTTGTGAATGTTGCTCTGCCTGTGTGGTCTTGTACCTGCAAAGCTTGCGTATGAGATCCTCGGGTCTCTTGGTGATCTTCTTGGGGAAGTCCATCTTCTCAATGCCTTTCAAGATGAAAGTGTACGTCATCATCTGGTCACTCCCTGAGAACGGAGGACTAGGGGTTGGAGACATCAAGTCAGAGGGGTGAAGCTTTTCAGCTGTGCTCCTTTCAAGCCAGCTAAAAATAATTACTGCAAATTTAGTGAGGACACTGAAGTGATTACTAGAAGAAGAGTGATAATGAGGTGCTTCACTCCAACAAAGCTTTGGAAGCACAGATGACCACATGCACTAACCTGCCAGTAAGGAGCTCAAACACCAGGATGCCCAGGGACCAGAAGTCCACACTGAAGTTGTGGCCTTTGTTGAGGATGATCTCAGGGGCCACGTACTCCGGTGTCCCGCAGAAGGTCCAGGTCTTTTGGCCACATCTGATTTTCTTGGCAAAACCAAAGTCAACCTGGGAAGGTAGAGTTGATTGGTTAACTCTAAAAAGTATTTTAAGGAACCTTTAGGGCTTTCCCAGAAATAATACCTTTAAGGAGCCTCGGCTTTCTTTAGGTCTAATAAAATCCCCATCCTTACCTTGATGGAGATAGTTTTATCTCCATCAAGGTAAGGTCACTGAAATGCATAAAAACTAGAAGGAGAACTTTTGAGTGATGAAGCTGTAGACTTCCTTAATGTCAACAATGTAGCTTTGGGACAGGACTTGACTATTTGACTAGAAACACCTGATTGCAGTTATTTCAAGACAGAATATGTTCAGTCGCTGGCAGCCCGCTCACCAGTTTGATGTATCCCTCAGTATCCAACATAAGATTCTCAGGCTTCAGGTCTCTGTAGAGGACACCCTTGCGATGGAGGTAATCGAAAGCCTCTGTGACGCATCCGACACAGAACTTGGCAGTGGGCTCATCAAAACTCCCCCTAAAGACCAGAAAGCCAAATTTAAAGTTTCTGCTGACAAGCAAAGAGTCAGATCCAACACTTTTAAGAAGGCAGAGAAGCAGGAGAAGTGGTCTCATTACACAGGCAGCTCGTACTCAGTGATTTATGACGACCGGACCGGAGATTCACTGTTGCAAGAATCTGAGTTCCCTCATTAGATGGTAACCTGACAATAATACCATCACTTTACACAACAAGCCGGCAACAACATGTCAATGATGTTATTTTACAGACAGTAAGATAAATATGGTGATAATGGTCGGTCTCGCCTACCTGTCTCTGAGCAGACTCCAGATCTCTCCACCCAGACAGGCCTCCAGCAGCATGTACACATATTTGTTATCCTTAAACGTGCGATACAGTCTGGAGTGAGAGAAGCACAGACAAGTTAAGTTTTATGTAACCAGAATTACAGACATGCTGTTCTATAATTTAGAATTTGTCCTGTTTTATTATATATTTATACTGTTGTTTCATTTTCAGGCTTCTGGTAAATTGGTATAAGAACATAAGACTATTTTCCTGGTTGTAAAATAGAGTTTCCTTTAATCTTCCTGTTGCAAAATGAGCATGGAGCAGTCACATTTAATAATCACTTGCCTAAAAACACATTTGATTTGTATAAAGAATAAAGCACAAAGCAGAAAGTATAACAGAATGAAGCTTGATATCCTACTATTGAACAGTAAACTGATAAAGTACAAATAAAAAAGCAGCAGGGAGAGAACTAATGCAAAACAGATCATAAACAATAAGCAGGATGCTTAAATCAATTATGCAGCCACAGTGGTTATTTTTTACAGTGTGCTGCAGTGGACTATAATCGATTTAAAGACATTACTATTGAAATTATGGCTTAATATGTGAACTAATGTCATATTAATTGACCCTTGTGGTAAAGAGTAAATTGTTAATAGCAACCCAGGAGTATGTACAGATTCAATACCACGCTCAAAGTCTTAAATCTCAGATCACCTTGCATCAGTCTTGAAAACCGATTAGAAATATGAAGAAGCAATAGATAAAACACATGAAAAAGGTCACACAAATACATTGAGTGTATGAAGAGGAGGTCAGCAGGAGGAGCGTTTCAGAAGGTGAAGAATGGCTTTAATATCTGAGGCTGTTCCACTGCATACGCTGAAATTGGATCATCGTAATCTCACAAAAGGCAAAGAAAAGCTACTGCTACAATATTTCATTACAAATGACTACATCAGCAGCACACGTCTCAACTTCCCCCGCTGAGAAGACGCAATCTGCTCGAGGCCTCAACTCTGATTTTATCAAAAACTAATAAGCGCTGCACTGTTTTCCCACACTAATGGAACAGAGCTTCATCAGAAAATGGATAAAAAATGGAAATGGGTTTTTGGGGGATGAGCAGGAGGACTGACTTTACGACGAAAGGCGAGCGAGCCTCAGCGAGGATCTTCCTCTCCGAGTGGATGTGCTCTTCCTGCCTGTTGTCCACGACGTGCTTCTTCTTGATGACCTTCAGGGCAAAGGTGATGTCCTCGTCCTGCACCTTCACCTGCAGATGGAAAGAACCTTTTTCAAGTGTCGTAGCAGGAACAGCACAGCTGTATTTACATTAAAGGAGAGGTTCACACTTTTTCAAGTCTGTCTTGAAACAGTACTCAGGTTCCCACAGGTTTTTGTAGCTTTAATCATTCCTCCTGTTCATTCTGGCCATTAAAAGAGTAAAAGACTAAAGCACTTTCAATGTAAGTGATGGGGGGCAAAATCTATACAGTGCTTTATCTGAAGTTAAAGGATAATGCTGGTATTTTTAAACCTGGGCCCTTTTTTTACACCGTAAAGCGTAAAAAAAGACTTCCTTGGGCGAGACTCCTGTTTCTGGTTAAACAAAAAGGATCTTACTCTTTATGTCTCTGTAGGGATCCTTTCCACAATGTTGTCAGACACTAAGAATAACAAAGAACAAGCACTTTTAGTGAACTGACCTTTCACAGGCACCATTGCCCCAAAGGATTACGTTGCAGTCTTGTGGCGACCTACTGGACCAATTCCCAAACTGTTTTAAAGTTACTATTAAGTCATTTAGACCCCAGAATGTGTAAAACTAGGGCCCAGGTTTACAGATACCAGAATCATTGTCCACCATCATTTACAGTGAGATTGCTTTAACTGTTATTAATTGTTTTGAAACAGACTTGAACAATTTGGACAAAAGGCTGCATTCCATTTAGGTGGTCCAGGGCCGTGCATGGTAACTGCAGTAGCTTACTTTGACACCTGAATGGGATGCAGCCGTCGTTAATGTCAGCAGTAACAGCTGCGTTTTTGTCAAAATGTCTGAATTCCTGAATGTTTCTATCATGTGAGACAGAAGTTGTTGTCAGTGTTAGCAAGTTTAAACTTTAGTTCCCCTGACAGACGTTCAGCTTTGTGGGGTTTTTAACTGCAAAGTCGCACGTCAGACCCTTCAGAAAAATGCACATCTGCAGTCATAATTGTATTTTCACTAACTCTATATGGCGTGAATGCAGCATAAACATTGCTAAACATAGTAAGTAGACCAAAAGGATTTCATTTCATTAATTACAAGAGCATTTCTTCAAATGTTATTTATGCACTACATGAATAATCTATAACAATTGGTAGATTCACGTCTCACCAGTTCTACTCGTCCGAAGCCGCCGACCCCGAGAGTAGCGACAACCTCCAGGTGGTCAAAGGGCCTGGATGGAGGGAACACCGCCACCATGTGCTTCAGCTGGATGATGTCGGCTGATAGCGGCTGGCTCTGGTGGCGTGACACTGACCTCCTGGAGACACCGACAGAGGGAGGGGCTTCAGTTTCACCAACCCAACAGGTATGTTATGTTTCTGTTGTCCCGTTAGTCTGATCTCAGCGCCCTGCACCTACCTGGCATGTCTCTTCTTGTCGTCACGATCAAGAGTCGCCACGTAGCCTTGAAGGTACTTCTGCAGCTCATTGAAGGTGCCCACTGTCTGATCAAACGTCCTAGAATAACAACATCCGCACGTCAACAGTGCAACCACTGGGATGTTGGCTGATAGGCTTCATAACCCCAACTCTGATTTAACTGATATAGGAACTACATGACAGATACCAACAACCCATTATATGTGGGAAGATCATATTATGTTGTTTATGTTGATAATCACATTCACACATCTTTCAGAACTGAGCCCACTAACATTTTCTATAATAATTCACAAAATGATTGTATTATATGAACATAATGCCACCACACAAAACTGCCAAAACACCAGATTCATCATTTTATAACATGAGACCGGCAGGAAAGAGCAGGGGAGGACAAACAAACCATGCTCTGTTTGTGCTAATAACTGTGAATCTAATTTCTGAAGCAGAAGGAACAATATGAAGTACTCACTCTCTGTCGATGACAAGGCACTCCACCCCGTTCTCCTCAGCGATGATATTAGCTGACCTGAGATCATCGCTGAAAGAGACGGAGAGATGTCAACCGCACACTTCTGACTCCTCCCACCTTTTTGCTAATGGTTTCAGGATTAGGTGGATGTTTGATATTTAAAGTGTACCCTCTCAGACACATTTCTGATTTTGGACAGTATAAATAAAAATGTCTTAACATTAAAACAGTGTTTCTGTAGAAAAAGAATCCCGGGTGTTTTAGGTTAGTTTCTTACCTTACAAGTGCTTTCTCTCCAAAGTAGTCTCCCTTCTGCAGCGTGTTGATGATCTGCGGCAGCTTGTGGGCCTCGGTGGTCTGGGTCACCTTCACCTGCACAGCACAGTTCACTTCACTGTAAAGATCACTTCTCCACGCTGCCTCCAGATCACCGCCGTTTCTTTCACAGGTGCTTTCAATTTACTTTAGCAATGAAAATATCCGACTTGTTTATTTCCAGTAATTGGAACAGGACGGGCTGTGAGTGATACACTGTATTTTCTTGACTTGCTGTCAAAATAGACACCTTCACTATAAGTGGGTTCAAATCAGCTGCCTCTGTTTGCTCTACTGCTGCTGACAGCCTGGATGTTGTGAAACCCCCCTCCCCGGTCGAGGTCAAACATCCCACTCGAGGCACCATCTTTCCGCAGTGACATCACAGCCGTGTGTTTCAGCTAAGTGTCCCGTTTGACCTTGGCGACCTTCACTTCCCCTGTTTTTCCTGGAGGCAGTCGCTCTCAGAGTTGATTCCCTCCCTGGTCAGGGAGTACGGGGGTGGGGGGGTGGGGTGGTATGAGAGCCATTTCCTGTATTAGCCCCCTTCATCCCGAACAACATCTCTCTCTCTCTCTCTCTCTGGTTTGGTTAGCTTAGCGCTGAGGAGCTGCTGTCTCACTGGGGCTCATAATGGCATGTTTAAAGTCCCCTGAGCTCTGGTCCCTCTCCATCTCCCCTCGCTGCTCGGTGTCAGGTTGCTGACTTGTCAGACAGACAGACGGGCGGGTGAGTCACAGTCCCACACCTCCCACACTCACATACAGTTTGACCAACATCCAACAGTTTGTATTTTAACTTGTCTTTGGGCCATTATCTCTACTGGCTGTGATAACCTATTCTATTATCCAAGGCACTTGAATTAATTAGTTCATTGTTTAATTCCTCACTGAGCAGCAGATTTACCTGCAGGATGACGTACCTGCTGTATTCACTGCCGCATGCACTTTAGTTTACACTCGTGTGGAAACCAAAGTGCAGGAGAGGCAGAAAGGGTCCCGGAGTCCAGGGTCCTAAAGACTTTGGGAGACTAGTGGTATTTCTGTAGCCATTCAACACTCGTGCTGACTGATGAGAAAAGCCTTAGCCGCAAAGACTGGAGCAGCATCCTGGTCAGCGCAATAGAGACGTCACACAGTATTGTCTAACCGAAGCTAGAACTAGAGGATTTCTTTTATTGTTGTAAGGACGGGATTAAGGCTTGTGTCTCTGGCCCTAATGAGTGTCATTGTTGCAGAGCCTAAAAATGTCTCAGTAAGCTCTGCAGTGCAGCCCATGTGGAACATCTTGTCATAACCAAGGAGAATAATAATGTTGTTGACCGTCTACAGAGTGTTGGCCTGTCCATCACTCTGACACTGAACTAACTCCACGTCCTTTGGATGTATTGACATGACATGTTGTACACACATTCATGGTTCCCACAGGATGAATCCCAATGGCTTTAGTGATCCCCTGACCTTTAACCTGCTGCCAGCGCGAGAGGTTCACATTTGTGGTTTTGAGTAAAATCTCTTAACAACTATAGGATGGATTGCCATGAAATTTGCTACACACATTCATGCCCCCCTGAGGATAAATTGCAATCACTTTGGTGACCCTCTAGCACCACTATCAGGTCAAAAACTTGAATGGAGTGTCTATTTGTACCCGGTGAGAATGGTCATACGGCAGCTATTCAGCTGTTTAGCTGGGCTTGAGCATCGTCCACAGGTGGTTATTGACAGCTGGGGTGTTGAGCGTCATGTGGTTAGGGTGTGACTTTGGTTACATTTAAGCCCACAAAGAAATTGGTTAGGCAGAAATCTTCACCCCGGGTGCAAATAGCATTGTTGGCTACGGACAGCTGGGTGCTAATAGCATCTTCCAAATGTTTATTAGCCCAATTCTTTTTATTATGACCAAATACCTGCTAAATGAATGACATCATCAGCACTAGCTGCACTATGTGTTTGGTGCTAATAAGCAAACGTTAGTATGCTAATGTGGTCGACTAAGACGGAAACATTGCATGTTAGCATGTTGACGTTAGCATTTAGCTCAAAGCACCATTGTGCCCAGGCACCACCTTGTAAAGCCGTACGTGGCTGTATGCTAGTTGCAGCTGCTAGCATGGCTGTAGACGCTGAGTCTTGTTTAGTTAGGAATGTTTTTATGCAGGGGCATTAATACATCGCAGCTGTTTGTCAGGTGATCAGCTGAATGATGTGCATGTGTGTGTGTTGGATCTGCTTCATGTTACCTGGGACGGTGTACCTTACCTTCCCCTGTGCGATGATGTAGAAAGTGCTGCCCTCCTCTCCCTCCCGTATGACGTACTCCCCCTTGTCATAGTACTCCTAATGGGACAGAGAGAGGGGTGTGAGAAGGGGTGGGGGGGTGACAGTCAGGCCTGAAGCATTGCATTGATTTAACCATTGACCCGGCTGGTCTGATTCCTGGTAGCCGGTCCCCTGCGGGCTGAGAGCTGGAGTCCAGCCATCAATGGTACTTTGTCATTCAGAGCTTCTCAGCCTGCTGATCAGGAGGGTATTTTGGGAGCTCATGGGATTAATGAAATGTGAAATACAGGTCAATAGTGTATGTTAATAATGATGCTTCTAATGTGTGTCATGAGGGCCTTTAGTGATCGTGGTCATAGGATGAATCTGGTGCCCGGTGATAAGAAACAAATGCCAGCCAACTGAGGATTCTCAGTGGCCAAAGCATACCGTGAAGTATCTTGATATATGATGTTCTGAAATGATGAGCAAAGTCATATCCAAGTACTTTATTTTATATGTCAGGTCACCTCTCAGGAGTATATTATCATTCTTATCACAGGCAAAAAGAAAATGTGTTTTTAAGCTTGTTTGTAGTTAGTTTCACCAGCAAGAGTTAAATATTAACATAGCAAATATCTCCTTCGCACTGATTTAAAATAGGGTTTCACCTTGAGGTGTCTTGATTCGACTATAGCTGTATATACCTGTCGGCCAATCAGAGACAAGTAGTTCCCCCGGTCATGGTAAAAAAGTCACGTCCACTCTGACACAATCCGGTTGGTGCAGAAATAAAGATCACGCTGACTGAGAGAGAGTTTCAATGTCTAGTTCAGTTTCACAAGCGTCGTAATATTCCTGAATTAAACACCGAGGTACGGTCTGTTCCCTCAGGCTGCTGGGGTCTTATTCTGACATTTTACACTGTCAGACCCTCTCCCTCCATCCACACCGAACCTCACACACCATCCCAACCACAGCTGTGCAGCCGGGCTGCTGAATCAGCGAGCCGCCACACCGCCTTCCACTTTTAAAGCTTTTAGGTGAAGAACGGGAAGTGCAAAGAATGAAGGTGACCAGGATGAACTGTTCTCTGGGACGCGTGCCAAATTCCTGCCGATGAGACAACGGCTGTAATCCATTTGACTACAGAGGACTTTGGCAAAAAGTGAACAAACAGATCAGAGCAACCACGCGTAAACATTCCCTGGTGTTTACTGTCAAAACTCTTGACACAAGTGTTTCCTTGAGCGTCCGAGCTTGTTTACGTCCCGTTTACGCTTCAGGAGAGCCTAGTTTAACACCCGTCCGTGACAGCGGAGACAACATGCCAGGGTTTTGTTTATAAAGACTGCCTGGATGATACACTGACTGTGCAGGGGAGCGACAGCATTTGAATTGAGCCCTTGAATCTTGAACTTGAGCCAAACATTTACCTTTTCAGGAAAGAAAGAGCACATTTTCACACAAAAAAAAGCTTAAAAGCTCGTCGTCACTGACCACCAACAACCACACACATCGGTACCTGTCATGCACATGTCAGTGTTAGAGGAGGCCACTTGTGCTCTGCTGTGTGTGTGTGGCTGCAGTTGTCCTATTTTAGGTCGGCTGTCAATCGACCTGTCACAGCACTTACTGAACTGCACGTCTCTCCCTGCTTCCAGTGACAGAAACACTAAAACAAGAGGAAGGACTAAACCTATTTTTAAGACCACCCCCAGTCTCCAGCAGCCCCCAGGTGGACCGGTTGTCCTGTGCAGCTCCTTGAAAGC
This sequence comes from Nannoperca australis, assembly GCA_036023655.1. Lineage (NCBI taxonomy): Eukaryota > Metazoa > Chordata > Actinopteri > Centrarchiformes > Percichthyidae > Nannoperca > Nannoperca australis. The sequence goes on along the minus strand of JAVQJD010097659.1, from coordinate 14,211 downwards.
ATCGTACGGCCTTCAAGGAGCTGTTGAAATATCAGTCATGACATGAGCATGCATGAATTATTTACAAAGGGCTAAAATATGACGGTGAGAGTTACTTTCAGACCTCCCCAATTTACAGAGAAGGTTCATTTATGGACAAAGTTGTTTACCATCATCTAATTTCTCATCTCATTTTAAAGAAAAAGTTTAACATTTTGAAAAAATCACACAAAGGCTATACAAAGGGGGAGATAGCCAGCCTGGCTCTGTCCAAAGGTAACACAATCCACCTACCAGCACCTCTGAAGCTCACCAATTAACACCTTACATCTTGTTTTTGCGCGGTAATATTGTGAGCATCTTCCTAATTTGAGCAAATGAAACATGTTTAAGGGGTGCTGCTTGTACGTGTGCTTCCTCTCTAGTGGAATAATGCAATGAAAATGTCATCAACTTCAAGTAACCTCCTCTTCACACTAACATAATTCTGTAGCTGCCCCATGTTGCCAGATCAAAATGTCAGGCTCAGTAAAGGGATCACAAAGCAGCAAGATGAGATTACTACCACATAAAAGAAAACTATTTTAAGCATCTTAAATTAGCTTGTTAGCTTGGCTAAGCTTCCAAGTACTACACGAGTCAGTTTGTGTGATGACATTACAAGATACTTCATTCCAGGATCATGACGGAACTTAGTTTCATTTCTATTTCATGTTTTTTACTTTCAACAGAGCTCCGTCTCCACCACTGAAGCTTTCCAGTTCAGCAAATCTGACTGAAAACCTGACAGAGAGTCCTAAAAACAAGGTACTCCGACCCCCCTCACACACACACACACACACACACACACACACACACTGACATACTATACAGGCAAAACCACACACACCAGAACACACCAAATTCCATTCCCCCGCTGTTTGACAAGACGCTTCAATATTATCTGGCGGATTCTCAACGAACATCTGCACCACTATTAGGTTACAGCCACCCCCCCGAGAGGCAACAGAATCAGCTCCATTAGAAATGACTGAACAAGGAAATTCTCCCGTAGTGGAAAGAAATGGGACAACCAACGACTGCAAAGAACGTCCTTGAAGTTTTCATTGTGGAAAGACGCTGAGAAAGGCTGTTTTTTGAGCCGAAGCTGTCAAGCTGCGCTCCGTTTTCTCTTTCTCTGTTGAAATACAATGCTTATGGAGGGGAACTGAAGTAAGGCCTTCTCCTGCATGTTTCAACATACCCACACACACACACACACACACACATTCACTTTTACACACTTGCATGTTCTCACACCAAAAGCCTGTCACTCGCACATCTTTAAGAAATCACTCGTCCCCCATTTGAATAAACACTTTCTGGGGCCTTGGTCAAATAATTATGGTAACAATATACAGCACCCGGCGATGACAGGAATAATATCGGCTCTGTTCATCAACAAGGTAATTTGTGAGGTCTTGCTGACTGGAGGTAGAAAGAATATGCTGACATGCAGTAATGGTATATGGCCAAATGGTAATGATATTTTGACAGCAGCTATCTGCAACACTGGGGCTCCCAGGAGCTGCCAGAGGGTTGAGCAATACCGAGGCAATACAATGAAAAGTCACATTGTCCCTCCAGTGGAAACATAGATAGTTTGACAGAATAACTTACCACCTCGAGGCAGTCCACTATTTTGCTTAGCTTGTCTTCTGGTAGATTAGCCAAGAGTGAGACACTGACAGAAAAGACGAAACACAGATGATGAACGTTAATTTCTGCGTGTACGTTATTATACAAACGGCTATACACATGCTGCCAGGGACCATTATATTTCCTGTGTCACAGTAATCAAGTAATGCACCAGGACAATGTAACAAATGACATGATGTAGACTTGATTAACCCTTCATCTGCTGCATAAATCTGCAGCTCCGTGCAGCTTTTAGCCTCTTTGAGTCTCTTGCTCTCACAGTTTAGACAAGTTTAATGTATTTTCTTCAGGAGGTGGTGGAGAGCCAAAGGTTTGAATGAATATTGGACTAATTGATTAAATGAAAACAAACAAGACTCCAATGGGATCCCATGCTGCCCTGTGTTTGCTAGATGTGCAAGAATCTAACTGATTGATAACACATTATCCACAACATCTTGATAACCAATGGTATATCAACGATCTGTAGCTATGAGTTTGTTTTAGAATCATTCTGCCCCCTAGTGGTCCAAACTTGCTTAATACAGCTTTTTGCTAAAACCACCTAGTTTATCAATGGGACAAATTTGTATGGATTTAACTTTGTCCAAAATGAACTTCCTACTTTACACTTTATTTGGTTATTGTGCCCAACCGGGCTCCAGGATCCCAATTACTTGGATTATTTTTAGTTTTTGGGCTATTTTGGATCAGGACCTACTATTTATATTACAAAGTGACTTATTGATTGGCTACCAGCTGATGGTCATTTTGTACCCTAACCATCAGAGAGTTTGATGTAGATGTTTAGTAACCATATTTCTAACATGTCATACATCAAATCAGAGGACAACAGCGTCCTTCTTCATTCTACTTTCAGGGAATGTTTGTTGTACGTTATCTCTTACAAGAATGGGAAGATGATGCTAGCTTATTGGCTACAGCTCGGGGGGCTAACCTTCGGAGGAAGTTGCGGTACTGTTCATGTCGCGTCTCAGCCGTCCTCCTCATGATGTTCTGAAACACCTCCCGGTCCAAAGCCCATGTCCTCACTTTATTCACCGCTGTGAAAGCAACATCACATCCATCAGACAGTGGGACATGGTCCAGGATCTGGACTAGTTAACCTGTGTCCCTGGTTAGTAAATAAAGGAGCCACAGCTGTTTTCAATAGCAGCGAGTCTCTGGAAACGTGGAGACTGATGTTCTGTTCCCCTCCCTTATCTTTCTTCCCATTTTCTAGTTTAATCACAGCCCTCTATCGCCACAAAGAAACAACGTATTGTTTTGTGTTGTCAGATGGACAAAGGAGGCTGTAAAACACTGTAATCTGTCTCCTGTCTTGGTGGTGAGTCACATCAAATCCACAGAAACTCTCAGACGGGGTTCTGTTGGTACAAGAAGGAAGTAGCTGTGAAAGTTTGACACGAACCGGTAGCAAAGAAAGAGTTCGCCCTTTATCCACTTCATCTGTTATCATGTAAATCCCACTCAGAGAGACTCGTCAAACTGTCAAGGCTTTTCCAGTTCACCCTGAATATCGAGGTCAACTCGGCGTCCCTCCCCCAAGGGCCACCAGTCAATTACTTGGTTAAATATACAAACCCGGACAAAGAGCACTCACATAGTACATGGTATGTGCTTTCCAAATGCCAAGGAGGCGAAAAGCAATCAGAATGCAAAGCTGTGGATATCATGTAAAGCCTTTGTCAACACACCCATGCAAAAGTTTGTTTACTGCGGTCTAATGACCTATCTGATTCTCCTGCTCTCACTATCTCTGAAAAGTCACCGCAGCTCGGATGAAGGTCAGAGGAGTGTCAGGTTGCATTCAGGAGTGCGTTGTGGGGATATAAGAGAAAATGGTGGAGGAACACATTTTCATCGGTGACATATTAAAGGTGGCTATGTTTTACGGTCGTGTCTAAATATGTAGCATTTAAACTGAGTCTCTTGTTAGAAAGCTTTTCTGCCAGAAAGTGTAACCCAGTAGGTTTGGTGCCTAACTAACCAAAATGTGAACCTCTCAGCCGGTACAGCTGTGTGCCTATCAACCAGAAGGTCATGGGTTCGACCCCACACTCCAACAACCACCTTCAGCCACAGTATAAGTTCTCCATGCCCCACCTGCGATGTGGATGGTCTGACTTCATGGAGCAAAGTTTGGAATTGGGACACCACTACGCTACATGTGAAATGCAAAGTCTTACAAGGGAGGGGCGGCAGCAAAGGGGAAGTAATGGTCATCAGACATGTGCGACGTGACATTTGTTCACGTCTGCCACAAAGTCCCAGATTGACTCCCTGCAGCAGTCAGTGTGTCCATCCTCAGCCATCATGGACACACTGGCCTCAGCCTGGTGCACAACATGTATAAGTGAGTTCTGAGGTAGTTCTAGTCTTTACTGTATAAATGTAAAACCTGTTACCTCGCACCGATGCAGTCCGTGTGCAGTTGTACAGAATGGCTAATTCCCCAAACGTGGTCCACACCGCTATCGACGTGAGCAGTTTGTTATGTTGAAACACATCCAGCTTCCCATCTGCAAATATGAAACAAGGACAATCGATAGTTTTTTTAAAACCCACATTTAGGACACAAACGAAAAGACACATGCTACAGACAGAGTCGAATGACAGGATCCTTAGGCAAGAACATCACAACGTTCTTCTTGTGCTTTTCATGATTTCACCAGCTGGTACGGACAGAGCCTGTAATAATACCTGCAAACAAGCAGGAGTGTGGTTTATGATACACAGACTCAGCAGAAATAAGTACATACAGTCCTGCAGGTTGGATTTTCTGCATTTCAAAAAATAAATTGTATTGCTAAATCCTTTATACAGTATATAAAACAACAAAACACTCCTGGTTCCTCCTTCCTGCCATCTGTGCCCACCTAATGTTAGTGTAACTTATATTATTATAATTATATAATATAATATTTTTAAGCTCTTGGTCATCAGTGATCCTGAAACGAAATCATTTGCTGCACAAATTATGACTCAAATGAAAGACTTCATTAAGGAGATAACAATCGCTGGCTCCTGACGTCTGTGTGATTATTTCAAGGGCTTTCATTAGTGAATATTCATCAATCATGAGCAGTTTAAATACCTTGGTAACTATTCACGTCACAAAAACTGTGCTTTTTGTGATTGTGATTCATTTTAGGTGGTAAAATGTGCCACACAGAAAAGATTCTGTCTTTTACAGTCATTTCAAAACAAGTAATGTGTCATTCACAACTTTCTCTGAATAGTTTTGGTCATATTTGGACATATCTTATTGCATCAGGATTACACCGACCTGCTGCATTTTCCTACCCAGGGTGAGAAATCACTGTACCAGCAGACAGCAGAACAAATACTGGGACACTTTGTCTGTGAATGGCTAATTTCACCACCAACCACACTAGCAGATGGCCAACCATTGTTAGGAGGCCATGTGGTCATCTAAAAAACCTTGTTGCCTAGTTACTTTGAGAGAGTTGCCAGTGAAGTTTGGGGCGTACCAGATACTGTACATGAACAAGGATAGCACTAAGTTCTCTATATCAACCAGAAGAACATTCACTTAATGTATTCAACTTCATAAACATGTACGTGAAATGGTAAATAAATAAGGAAGTAAACAACTGATATGTAAATATATAAAACAGTAAACATAGAGCAGGGTTATGGTGCATTTCAGTGTCATGTACTTCATAACACACTGTGTCTGGGTGACTGGATGAATACATTAATGAACTTTTTTGCTCTCCTGCCAAGAGCTAATGAACCAGAGAGAGGAATGAATATTTTATACACCTTCCAAGAATACTTTTCACTGGCCAGAGTAATTAGAAGAATAACATTAGGCTAGTTAACCTTTCAGACTGGTACAAGAGTGTAGATGCCATTAATCTGCAGAGAGCACTGGAACCAATCAGAGCTGCTGTTTCACTTTGATTTCATTGGCTCGTGGTCAGAGAGGCTGTATGGTAGCCAGTAAGGGCAAAGTTTGAGGACATACAAAGTCCAAAACAAAAGCGTCTCAATAAGCTGTGTGCCGGCGTGGCAGGTGACTGTTTTTCTGCCAAATTCTGTTCATTTCAGAGCCGCTAACCCTTCAGTCAGCACTATTTACACTCAGTAATTGGTCACTTAAAATGTAGTCAAATGTAAGATAATATGCACATTGGGAAGGACACACATGGCTAAAGAGACCAATAATAAACCCACAGGTTGATTCTCAAGTTTTTCTTATTTCTCTGACGGATTGTTGGGCTCAGTTTTGAGAATAAGTGAAACAAACAGTGTGTTTCCATTTGCAGAAGCACAAATGCATGATCCAACAGGTGTTTGTGTTCTTAAAACTCTTCATACAATCATCAAAATCTAATAAATAATAAAATACTGCAACAAAAAACCTTCTCAATCTAGACAACAGAAAGAGTTCATTATCCACGCAGTGAATAGAAAACAAGTCATTTCGGCTGTCTGGTTATGCACGACTCTACATGTGACCTGGTGCGTACATCAGGTCAGGGATCACACCTGCTGTAATATCCTCACCTCGGATCAAATCACTTGTGTGGCAAAAGATCACAGTGATGTCACCTCAGGATGCGACCTGGCCTTGATGCGACCACACTGAGAGATTTTCACTTTTTTATTGTCCTTTATGGCACTGTAACTATTTGTAAACAGCAGGTAACCAACACAGTGCCTCTACATGTGACTTCAGACTGATTATGGAGTCAAACGTTTTGTACCTGTTGTCACACAGCCAATGAGACAACAGAAAGACATTTGTCTTCATTGGGAACAAGTTCTGAGAATAATATGTTTATATAAATATATATATGTGTGTGTGTCTTTTGGCTGAAATCTGAAGAAGAAAAAAAGAAATATCACTGAAGGTTAATGAGTTCAGCTGTAGTCTTTGAGTACAGCTGGCTGAAGAGGGTTTTCTACATGACTAAGAAGAAGAAAGGCGAGCGAACAGGACTGCACCTACCTGCCAGGACAAACAGATGGTTCCCAGGCTCCCCCTGCTTGATGACGCACTCTCCCTGCTGGTAGGTGCGCTCGTACATGCACTCCACCATGTCTTTGATCTGCTGCAGCTCCAGCCTCTTCAGGTACTGGTTCTTGTTCAGGGCGTCTGTCAGCAGCTTCTTCACGCTGTCACGGCAACAGAAGAACAGTTAGTAAATGTGGCTCCTGCTGTGAAACAAGTGGTGTTTTTAAAACGCTGCTGGAGGTGTTGGCTACTGGACGGTCATCGTGGACTTCACTGGAAGAACTACGCTGTGTTTGTCACATATCTTTGCTTTTTGATTATTTTTTGTGACGAGCAGTTTAAAACTCAGGACGCTGCAGGCAGACGTGGAAGTGACTGAGTGCATTTAATCCACTACTGTATGTAGAGTCGGTGCAGTTTGGACTTTTCTTTTTACTCGACTTCATTTACTTTGCAGACTTTTAAAACAAAATGAGAAAATAAGTTCTGATCAACTTTTTATAATATAACAAATCAGCATTTATATATATACATATATATATATATATATATATGTATTTTCTACAGCAAACATTTCAAAAAGAGTACCTGCGTCCAGATTTAAATAATCTTTAAACTTTAAACTATTTTCTGGTATTTGGGACCAAATGATTCATCATCAAATAATCCAGAAAATAATTAACAGATTAATCAATACTGAAAATAAGACTTCTTCCCTTCTCTTTCTTTTTTCTGTCTTTGTTTTCCTTCTTCCTTTATTTTCTTCCTTCTTTCATTCTGTTCTTTCATCCTTTCCTTTTTTTACTACTTTGCTTCCTCCTTCCCTCTTTATCTATTTCTTTCCTCCTTTTGTTCCTTCCTAATTTCCTTTGTTCCTTCCTTCCGTCCTTCATGTCCTTCTTTATCGAATCCCCAGCCCTGCAGCAGAACAGCCTCCTTCACACCAGAGCATGTTTCACTTGCAGGACTTGTTCATGTCCACTGAGGTGAAACATTTGCTTGTAGTTCAATATGTTTCTGTTGTAGTTTTGATACTTGTTGTTGCGTAAAAGCTGCTTTTGAGTACTTACCCCCCCCCCCCCAACCGCGCTGAGCCACCAGGACGCCCACATCCACGTTAACCACCACTGTGTGATAAATATTTTGTCTCCTGTGAAAAGATGACTCTTCTAGAGATCATGAGAGTGCAGGTGGTGGGTGGTCTGTCTGTCATCTTTATCGTGTGTGTGATACATGATCACTTTGGGCTTCATAAAACCGGAGCGTCCATCCATCCGTCCTGTTTTAGTTTGTAGCGGTGCGTCTGCAGCGTGTTGCGTGGGTTTGTTCTGCGTGGGGTCACCAGCCCGCCTCATTTCCATCAGGTTTGTTCTATCATGCATGCAGGGCTTATTAGCAACATATGTTTTAAACATGAGGACCGTGCTGGACAATATAAAGGAGGAAAAAGGCACTTTGGCTTTCATGTTGGTAAAACCGGCCAATTTGTGATTTTTCCTTTTCGGGCTGTATGAATAAAATCGAGCTGATTTAAGCTTCTTTAACTGGAACCTCTTCAAACACCCAACAGCAAGACGCCTGAACATGAAGTGTGCGGCCACTTGTTATCACACAGTAGAGCTTTCAGACCTGAAGGTCCCCAAAAAAACACCACCAGGTGTCTTCAACTACCCAGCAGTCTTTCAGCTTTTATAATATGCTGTGAAGAATTTCTGTTGGAGCTGAACAATTCATTGAAATATTATCAAAATGCGTAATTTGCAAATCACAGGAGGTGCAGTTGATTTTGATAAAGTGTCTGAACACACCTTTGTTATGAATGCTGCAGTGTGGTGCTGCCTACCAGTCACATCCTCCAGATCGCACCATCATCTTCATCACCATTCACCAAAACTGTGACTCAAATGTGACTAAATAAAGATTTCATTTATTGTTGCATATCATTTGATGCTAGTTTCTGTGACAGTCAATGTATTTAATAAGGAGAACATATTTGTACCAACAGAGCTTCCACTGGTTGTTACTGACTGTATGTTTCTGAACCTTTTTCTTTATTATAAGAGCAGGATCAAGTGAAACTGAATGAAATGGGCAAACATTTCAAAGTAAAGTAGTTCTCTGTGCCTGCTCACAGCCACTAGAGGGCTCATCATACACAAGCTTCATATTTAGCATCTTAGCTCTCCACAGTGCTCTGATGGGTTGAAACATTATTTTTCTATCTAAATAATTCTCGAGGCTTGAAGCCTTAACGTTCCCATGAGATCAACTTACTTCCTTAATTTGATATACTTCCTGTTGGGATGGGACATGCTGTAACACTGTAGTATAAATCAATACAATAACAGCTGTGAGAAAGGTAATTGTGTTTTATGAGAGTGGAGCTCCTGTTTTATTGGAAAGAAAGTTGGATTCATGCCTGTTTATTTACCTGCAGCTGTGTGCAAACAGGGCTATAATGTGCAAACCTACGTGACACCCAAAGGTCCCTGCGACATGTTATTGTTGCATATCTCACAGGCTTTAATGTGCTGTGTGATCAGGTCTGACACTGTTCCAGTTCTTCCCACAGGTGCTGGGTGGGGTTGAAGTCAGGGCTCTGTGTAGGCCACTCAAGATCCTCCACACCAAACTGTGAATGAACTTCATTACGAACATGGCTTCGTCATGTAGAAGCAGGAAAGGGCCAAACACAAACCACAGTCTGAAAACTGAACTGTGGCATTAAGATTAGAACTAAAGCACCAGAATTACACAGAAAGGGCTTGTCCAAGTACTTCTGCCCAGATGTTGTCACTTCTTCTGAGCCAGTAAGTCGAACATTATGGACTGAATCATCACGCTGCTGCTGCTGCTTTAACTCTCCTCCACGAGGCTGTGATGGCCTGAGCTTGAGGACCATTAACCTGTTCCACCCCCCCCCCCCTTGTGTTTTGAACCTCCCCTGAAGACAAACTTCTCACCTTGCATCCTTCGGTACCCGGGCCTTCTCGAAGGAGAACTTTGGCAGGCCGCTGGAGTCGTAGGTCCTGGACGTGGGCTCAGCCGACACCCCGGCTTTGGCCCCTTTCCTTCTGTTGAGGGTTTCCTTGATGCGAACGCTGAGGTTGGGGCTGCTCTTGCCGCTGGTTTTGATGGAAGGTTGCCTGGATGCCAGACCTGCAGAGGCTCCGCTCTGGTTCTTCATCACGTCCTGCAGCTTGTTGAGCTGGATGCACTTGTTCTGCAGCTCCTCGCTCAGCTCGACCAGAGCTCGCGTCTGTTTGGCTAGCTGCTCCTGGAGACCCTTGATCTGCTGCTCTTTGGCACAAAGCTCCTCGTCCCTCCTCTTGCCCTCGCGCTCCAGCTCGTCCACTCGGGCCCTCAGGGAGTCCAGGGAGGAGGCTTTGTCTTTGTGGGCTCCGCTGTTGGACGCGGCAGCAGAGCCGTCTGTGTGTTTGTAGCGCTTTGATTTCATCGAGCCGTTCCCCATCCTGTCACCTGAAGAGGCAAGACGGAAACAAACAGTATTTTCTGTTATCAAAGAGAAGTGAGCTGTTTCCACCAGTGCAGGGACATCTAGCACAGGAAGCTCTGTCTGAGGAAGCTGGGCGTGGGGTTTCAAACAGAAGAGCTGACACTGTGATGAGAGACAACCGGAGAGAGAGCAGATCAGTATATAATGGTCAACGAGTGTCTTCTCCATTTATTATTCAGAAGGCAGGAAGTATTACATTACATCCACAGTCACTCCCCGTCTGCCAGCAGCAGGGAGGCAGTGCATTCAAGAATCAAATCCCAGCTTCAGCAGTCTTACTGCGTTCTGACGTGATCTTTAGAGCACGTTTCTGTCTCATAGTAAGAGTGTGAGGAGGAGGGGGGGGTCTGAGAACAAGCCTGTGTTTGTTGTTGGGGACTTGTCTCCCACTCTCACATACAGTAGACTTCATTCATGACATTCCTGCTGAAGATCACCCTGTTCTCCAACACTGCTCTGAGAGAAAAGTCTCTGACACGCAACAATCACCTGTAACACACTCACACAATATCCTGGTCAAGGTAACTACAAACTAAATCTGTGATTAGTTAAAACATCCCCCTGAGAGGAGGACCGTGCACCTGCAACTTCCCCGCCGCCCCGCCGCTCTTCTCCGGAGACGAACCCGTGAATCTCGGTTCTCACCTGCGGACTGTTCGGATCCTTCACGCGAGCCTGGGAGTCGGTTTACAAGAAGAGACGACGTGTCTGCGCCTCCGAGCATCCGCAGAGAGAGCAGAGGTCCACGTCCAGCGCCCGTCGCATCCTCTCCTCCCCCGGCTGCGCGCTCTCCTCCCCGGCGGCGCGCTCCCGCGTCCAACCGGCGCGACGGCAGGTCAGGTGGTCCGGTGTGAGCGACGCGCACCAGTATATATATAAAACTTGGTATTTGATGTAATAATACGATTAAATCAATTCTAATTCAAGTTACTGATCCAGGAAGTTTGAACATGTTAGCAGTCAGTTTCTTTTATTGTTTTGTAGAAAACCTGCTTTTACATTAGAAATATTGCTTCTGAGTTCTGGACAAAGCAGCACTCACAACGAGTTTCAGACAAAACATAAGAAAGCTGAAAATAAAAGTTAAATATGCCTCAAAACCAGCATCAAACAGAAATGTAAAGTTCCTTTTGAAAACAACCACAGTGCTGTCTGATAACGTGATTAGACTTTATACCTGTTAAGTGCTTTAACACAGATGTGATACCATGCACACACTGAGACACCTGAGCTGCTGGTGGATGATACAGGGCAGAGTGAGGACGTGTTGTCCGTGTGTGTGTGTGTTTGTGTGCATGATGATGGAGATTTGCTGTTTTCACAGAGAGGAAATCATCATCGACACCAAATTCCTGGAATGAACACGTGAATTCACAAAGCGAGGACAGCTTTGGACATTTTAGCCCAGAAGGAGGTGTTTTACTCTGCAGGCACTGCTGGTGACAATGAGTCCTGGGGAGTAACAGTAAACTGTTCATACGTTCACACGTGTTGGCTGTTGGATCCACTGTGAATCCTGCCCCAAGCCTGTTTATTAGAAAAATGTAATTAAATACAACCTGGTTCAAGTCAATACACTCAATAGTTTTGCTGCTGCAGCTTCAGTTGTTCTGGTATGACCAGTAGCATATGTGGCTAACGTGGCTAATGTGTGCTGCTCACTGACTTAATGACTCCTACTGGGCTCTGCTTTAGCATTCAGCATTGTACTGTCATTGTAACGTGTGGCCACAATACTTTTACATTTAAAGGTTTTCTAATGGTCGCAGTTGTGCACTTCAGTTGAGTTGTCTTGAACTTTTTTGTACTCATTGCAAGGCCTACGTCAGTGTTTTCTCATCTAAACTAAACTAAACTCTCTAGAAAACACTTCCTGACTGAACACATTTGAAAGTTAGTTGTCATGTTCTTTATTTATAAAGAATTACTATTTTTCTTGGCCACTTGGGGGCAGTGGAACAAGATGCCAATCAGTCACAGTTCAGCAGACACAGAGCAAAATGATGGTTTGTTTGGAGTGGTGTTTGGTGTTTTAGGCCCAGACGTCCAGTGTTTACTGACCTCTTGGCTCTGGTCTAATCTGCACCAGCTGCTCTGCAAAACATCTGCCTTTCAGCCGCCTGATGTTCCACTTTGTTCAGCAGCTGGTGGCTGACTTCCTGTCTGACTTCCTGTCTGTCTGCTGTTTGGTGCTGGGCAGGTAGCCTACAGTCAGTGGGTTCATCACAACCGTAAAACTACCACAACAAAGATGCTAAAACACAGAGCTGGGGCCGTTGGATAGCACAAGATGTAAGCGCAGTGATCAATATGTCTTGAATTTCCCTCTCTTGGTCTCCATGTGGTCCGCACTGTGTTGTGGACGAGCTCCAGTCTAGACCCAACGCTGCACTCTTTCACACCCACAGGTGATTCATTGGTTTTCCCACTGTGTTGGTCTGTGACGCCGGTCTGAGCAGCCCGGCCCGCGGCAGGTTTCATTGACGGGCGCAGAACAATCATGGCAGGCAGCCAAAGGATGATTCATCCGCTGCACTCGGACCACAACCACATAATCCAGGTCACCGACTCCCAACCAGATCCTGGGAGGAACCTGGACCCGGAGAACGATCTGAGGGCCGAGTTTGAATGAGCACACGTTTAGCTGACTGTCATACACTACATGCACTCCACTAACTTAAGGGCATCGTGACATAACACACTCACGCTGGAAGAACGGCCTGTTTCAGCTGCTTTTAACCCTGTGACCTCACAGCCAGACGCCGCGGGCTTCAGTTTGTAGTCTGCATGTTGTGTACGTGCGTGTACGTGCGTGTACGTGCGTCTGCTCTGGTTGTTTACAGCGTTTGTGCTCTTGTAGTGCTGGTTAGCTGACGGGATATTACAGCACATGACGTTATCTAGAGGCCAGGCACCGGATTCTGCACTTGGAGGTGGATTCACTTGTTCATTCTGTTGTCAGGACAACGTGTCACCCGAAACATGAACACATGGCATCATTTAAAGCTCGTGCAAACTGTTATTTTGAAAGGTTTCGAGCAGTGGTTCATAATAAATATAGTTGATCTGTATTTTAGCATTTCTCAAAGCCAGAGCTGCAAAGTGAAACATGAAACACTACAATGTGTGAATAAACAGGCAGCCATGATCCAGGACACGATGCAAAACAGATGCACAGTTGTGCTTTTAATTCATTCTTGTTGTATTGTTGATTGTGCAAAACTATTTCATCTCACGGGATCAATAAAATCTATCTATCTTTCTCTCAATGGAGCAGTGTGAGACGTAGGTAGGTGCAATGTCAAGAAGAAACAAGTACAGTGTAACTCAATAGTTAAATAACAAAAAAAGAATAAGACAGACCTTTGATAAAAGAAGTCCTTCACACGTGGTTTAAAAGAAGATCCTGATCCTCAGCTGAGGAGCGCTGAAAATGTTCAAACTGTTCCCAATAAGTAACAGTGAAGATTAGATGAAGGTCTGTAGAATAATAACATAATGCATATTCGGTTGGGAAGCACTGGTTTAGTGCGACTGGTCGGTGTTTAGTGCATGTGGAATATTTAGTGTCATGTTTACTGGTTCTCTTTAATAAAATATGGAACATGTTTTCTAACTGTCCTGTTATTATAATCAATATAATTAAGCATGATGTCACATGATGACGTCCTGGACCAATAGTTTTGGTGCAGACCACAGAATAAGATGTTGGTCTTTACCAGTGGAGAGAGTTGAACACTGGTCTGATGCAGGGGTTTCTGTTAGCTGCATTACCTTCATTTGGCCACTTGGTGGAGACAAATCTGTGTTGTTAGTTTCTGCTTCCATGCAGGAAAACATCCCAGTCCAACAACTACGGTGGCCCTGAAGTGCAGATCAGAAACGCAAATCGGAGAACACAACACATTAACAGAAAACACAACACATTAACAAAAACACAACACATTAACAGAAAACACAACACATTAACGAAAACACAACACATTAAGAGAAAACGGAAAGGGTAGGTACTCCTACCGGAAGACGTGGG
>JAVQJD010097650.1:0-15333 GCA_036023655.1 Nannoperca australis | reverse complement strand
GGACGGATTGCACAGGCTGGAAGACCGGCCAGGAGCGAGTTGCAGTAGTCCAGCTTGCAGAGGACAAGCGCCTGGACCAGCAGCTGGGTCGAGTGCTCCGACAGGTATCTCCTAATCTTCCGAATGTTGTAGAGGGTTAATCTACAAGATCGGGAGACTGCAGCAATGTGGTCGGAGAGGGTGAGCAAGTTGTCGATGGTGACCCCCAGAAGACCGTAGCATACAAGTCAAGCTTGTGTTTAGATATTGAACAATATGGCACTTTCCTGCTCATTACACTACACCTTGCCTCTGCACTGTGTCTTGTGGTGAGCACAAGTCCTGCCTCTGATCATGTGTAGTGGGTCTTGGTGCTCCACTGTCAACACCTAACCACAGACATAACAGCACTCCTCGAGACACACACACATAATCAACTTTTTTGTTCCCCTTTGTACTGGTTGTCCTCTATTTGGACCCACGACTGCGAGCAAGGCCACGCATTACCCTGAAGCTCATCAACAGCACAACAGTTGTTGGCTTGATCTCCAGCGACAGCGTGTCGGCCTGTGGGGCAGATGTAAAGAGATCTGTCGCAGCAGTGCCGGCCAGATAACCTCTCCCTTAACATCAGTAAGACCGAGCAGCTTGTGGAGGATTACAGGCGAGCATTCCCCCATTAACAGAGACAAAAAAAGAGAAAGTCAGTGCTTTTAACTTCCTCGGTGTGTTACTACAGAGAACCTGTCATGGGATCTACACTTAGGAACTGTGGTTAAGGCGACACCACTGTGAGTTTATTATCTCAGGAAGTTCTACAGCTGTGCCATGGAGAACATCCAGAGTGGCTGCATCTCTACTTCCTAGAAGGGTGTCAAAGTCCCAAACCACGAGCCCCTTCAGAGAGCTTTCTTTAATACAGGACATCCACAGCACACAACACCATGGAAGACAAGTCAGTCTACTCACTCTGCTCCCAGCATATAGACTGCAAATAATGCCTGGAAAAAATGACAGTCAAGTTTCAGCAGCCCACAGAGCAAAATGCCATCTTTGTGTGGCTGCTATCCAAGCACCAGCCTTTAAGGGGTTGCCCCATGATTTGCTGTGAAATCAGCTTCTCTTCAACCTGAGTGTAACGACAATTTTACATAGATTTTTTACGTAGACTCTTTCTAGACTTTGTGTGAAATTGGCATGGTCTGCTGGTGTTTCATGACAAACACGTGGCACTGCTCTCTTCCTGATTGGACCCTGTAGATTGGCGGATTGGAGCGATGGCGGGGCAGGAGAGATGTGTTTGCTGGCTGAGAATGGTATTGATCTTGTCTGGCTTTCAGCAATACAGCATTTAAGCACATTTCCCCCAGGGTTTGAATAAAAGCCATATTTCATGAGGACTCGCAACAAAATGAGTACTTACACTCAGCATTTGAATATTTTGAGTGTTAGCAGATAGTATATAGGTTTTATTTGATTCAGACAAGCAGTTTTTTTATGGGCCTCTAGGAAAGCAGTTGTCTGGACACCAGCACTGTGCAACGTGAATGTGGCAGCACTGATAGTGACATAACACCGTCTGTATGTGTTATAAGTGTGATCACCAGAGAAATGCAACTGTATGAATGAACCCTTTCAGAATCAGTAGCTAAAGATGATGTTGATACGATGGCACCCACAGGGTCCTCACAGTCACGGAGGCTTATGAACTCATAACTTTACACATAACATCACTCTCCTGCAACCAACTGGGTACCTAGTTTGTCTAACAACAGCCATGTGATGATGACCGCACAGTGAAGCACTCCTCAGCGGTCACTCTCGATTAGAACATCAGCTGAAAGACAGAAATCTACATTTAAAAGCAGCACCGTGGCTTTCTTTTCTTTAGAACATTTTCAATGCTGTTGAGCGCTAGCGAGGCATCTGTTAGCTGACACTGTGGACTTTACCTTGAGATGTTACTCAAACTGTCAGTTCTCGATTGAGGCCAGAAAAAAGGGTGGCATTGTCCATAAAATGAAAAGAGATGAGTGGAAGCGAGGGGAGGAGAGGAAATAAAGAGACACTGTATCAAAGGAAACTGAAAAGAAGGGAAAGAAGATGAAACAAAAAGGAAATATTCCCCATTTAAATAAAAGTGACACGTTCTCTGACTCTTCTCACAGTTCATATAGAAAAAACTAAACATCCTGCATGGTTTGCAGCTGTAGTTATTTTTTGTTTTAGTTTTTTAATAATTGCACTTGAATTTCAGGCAACATTGTTACAAGTTCTGAGAACCTTTGCTTGGAAATGAGTAGTAGAGAAGTTTTAATGTTGAGCAAATCTAATGCTTACAGGATTAACAGTCACAAAAGTCTGTTTTCAGCATGCCTTCTTGTGCACTTTTAGTTTAGTTTAGAGTTTTTGCTTTGTCATACCACTTCTTTATCAAGGACTTTGTGTCCTGTAAATAGTCATTGGACCCCACTGTTTGTCTGCACTAATGTTCTTGTCTTCCCTCTTGCCATTGCAGTTGTAGCAAAGCTAAACATAAATATGGAATAGATTAGTATTTTGCCTTCACCTATCAAGCAAATCTATTTAAAGGAGAATTGCATTTATTCCTTCATTTCATCCGTAGCTAGTTGGTCTCCATTCTCTGGTCATGTTATTTCAGTAACAGGAGTATGCATTATGTGTACTATCTTGTCCTTGTAGGAATCTGTTTTTGTCTGTCCTTAGGTTAACAGCTGTTTTCATTATCGTGATGATATTTGGTATAGACGTTCACGTCTCCCTCAGAATAAAATGTAATTATTGTATGTATTGGAGATCTAGCACCGTCATCAGGTCAAAATACTTTGGTTTATTACCAGGTGCTAATTAGCAAATGTTAGCATGCTAACATGTTAAACAAAGATAGCTTAACATTATACCAGCTAAACATCAACATGTTAGCATTGTCATTGCGAGCATGTTGGCGTTAGACTCTTAAAAACATCAACCATGTTTTCCTGTTGTCTTAACAAACAGCACTACAGCACTACCCACCACTCTCTTTCCCACTTTCAAACAGCAGTGCTGTTACCTTTCACAAATGAATTCCAATTGCATCTACTTTGCCATTTTGGGATTGCTGTTAAGCTACTGTCAGTGAAACTCAACACTCCCTGTTTGGGTGTTGCACACTGAAAACCTGCCAGCAGCTACAAGAGCATAATCCCTCTCTTTCACTTGAGGCTTTTACTGTTAAACACCTGCAGGAAGTGTTTCATTGATGGAAGCTTAACAGCAAAGTAGAAGCAGCTGGAAATAATTAGGAAAGAATAAAAATTAGTGAATGAAAACAGTATGTATGTTACAAATGTAACGTATGACGTGACCCTGTTGTTGTACTGATGGAATTAGTGCTGTAGAAAGATATGTTGTGCAAAATTGACCATGTAAGCTGCTATAGTATAGAGACGTTCAAACCCCCTCTGTGTTTCTACCCAGCCTTTAGTTTGTGCCAGCCATGCCTTCAGCTACTATTGGAATTCTTTTATTTGAGGGTGCTATGCAGCCTTAATGCCTGAGATGAACCCTGCTAGTGATCATTCAGCAACACTGCTCATGATAGTTTTGTATCCAGCTGTATGTGTGGCCTTGACAATAACCGGTGATGATTACACGCAAAAAGAGATCACAGAGCAGTCTAATTCAATTGATGAGATATCAAGCACCTCTTTGTCCTCATGAGACACAGCAGTGTGGGGGAGAACGCATCAGCCTGCTGTTATGTAATCAAGTTAGCATTAAACCTTAAGTGTGTTTGGACATAGAGAGGCAACTTTTTTTTTTTGCTTCCTCCTGCGGGACAAAATCAAAAGAGTAAAATAGAAACCAAGAAAAGAGAAAGTGATAGTAATTTAAAAATGTAAAAAATAACATGACAGGTGACAGAAACGGCGAGAGGGCATCAAAAGAAAAGAGGAAGAGACGAAGTTAGGCAGTTGGAAAGAGTAGACAGGGAGGGAGGGAGTTGGCGGAGGAAGGCTGGGCGACAACAACTAGAAGGGAGGGAGAGAGCGAGAGAAAGAGGGAGGGGGAGAGGGAAATAAACAGAGTAGCCTATCCTCCCAGCAGCAAGTCTGAGACAGAGAGCTACTATTGCCTCAGCTGATAGCAGCAGCTCCAGGCTCTCCTCGACTCTACTGTACTTTACTGGGCTTGACTTGAGCACTCGGGTCACTTGGAGGTTAGTGGCTGTGTATTTAAGGACCTCCACTTAGAAGTTTATAGATCAACGAAAGCTGCTGTCAGACTTCCATGCTCGTGAAGAAGTAAAAGAAACGCCATACTAGTCAACCGGAGCAACGACAGTCTGTTTTCATGTAAAGAAGGCTGCACGGGACGCGTACTGACTCAACCAGATTGCTGAGTGGCTGAAACAGCAGAAAGAGCTGCTGGGTTGCATTCTCTTCTTCTGATATTCCTGCAAAGGGAGCAACATGCATATATTACAGCCGTACTGCATCAACAGGTTGGTGTGTTTGCGGGAATATATGTCTCTGTCTATTTCTGTGTGTTGAAAGTGGGTGTGTGCCACGGCTGACATGTTCATGTTTACAGCAGAGACAGTAGTAAGTAAGAAATGTCTGTGTCTTGAGTGCAGTTATGAAGGGCTTGCTTCTGTTTCAGTTTGTATTATTGTTTAGACAAATGTATTGGTCTTCGTAACAGTAGTCTACAAGTTGGATTTCCAAGTGATTCTCTTATGGAAGTGCTTTTAACTGATAGAATGTCTGGAATTATTCACATAATTCTGGACGTACTTTTCATAAACTAGTGTGTTGCTGTCGCTGCCGTAATTAGGGAGGTGATATCAGTTGTTAATGCATGTTAGTGATTCTAAAAAAACATGCTAACTTAACAAGGAAGCTTTTATCAACGTTCTCAACCCGCCACATAATCTTTCAGCTTATGATCTTTCAGCTGATGCCTTCAGAACAAAGCTACAGGCTGTGTCTGTCTTTGTAACCACAGCGTTTGTTGCAACTGTATTACCATGTGTTCTCAGGGTGGTGTAAAGCCAATATTTGTCAGGGTTTTATGTAATTGTAGCACCATTCAACACTTCGTAGCAGCATGTGCTGCTGCATCCCACAATGTCTTTTTTGATGCTACCACTGGGGTGCCAAAGTTTGACATTTTTAAAGCTAACACATAGTGGCTTTAAAGCTGCACTACATGATATTTGTGATAATAACAATGGCCAGGTATTTCCTTTAGGAGTTGGTGGAGACCAACAACAGAGCAGAAAAGTAAGAGTGAATTCTACTGGGATAATAATGTTTCTCTGTATTTCTGTTTGCAAACACGTTCACCTGAAAAACATTATAAGGTGATAAACATGTCAGATGTTGTGTTTTTGGCTTGTGCTGCTGCCTCCTGGTGACCAAAAATGAATGAATGCAGCTTTAACTTGCACAGAGTGCATTTTCTCACAGTTTTTATAAAGGAGTTTTTACTGTAGATTGTAGTGTTATAGTGTTTTTATACTCGCTATATGTCTGCTGTGACTCATGGCTCACAGCAAAATAGTTATTACAATTGATTGGGGCGTTTGCATAAATGGACACAGCCTTTATACCACATTTTATACATGCAGAAATGATAATGTGGGTTTTTCAATTATGGTAGCTCACCTCACAGTGACCAGCAACCCAAGCAGACAGTTTCCCATCGAATTACTGCCTGGCCATGTCCACAGCAATAAAATGAATAAGTTTGCTCGACCGTGAAGAGCAGCGAGAACAGAGAAAGACACGTCAGAGGATTTTCATTTGTTTATTTATTAAATTTTTCGTTGGTAGAGGAAAGTGGATTTGACAGCCAGAAAGAGGAAGGGAGGGACTAAGGGGAACGAGGGAGGAGAGCGGTGTTACCTAATACTGCTGATGGAAGTTTAGGGAGGAAAGGAGTGGAGAGAGATTGGGAGTAGGAGAGGAAAAAACAGAAATGGCTGGGAGGAACGGGAGGGGTCTGGCGCAAACAGTCATGCATGGGGAAAGACAGAGAAAAGGTAATGAGAGAAGTGGGTAATCCAAATCTGCCACCAGGATGAAGTCTCCATCCTGTGAGAGTGTACTGAACTCTGCAGCTCTGTGCAGCTCTGTAGCGTTGAACTTCTTTTAGTTCAGTTTGTCAGCCTGCAAATGTTGCTCTCCTTGTTTCTAGCAAAAATCCTCCGATAAACCCACTGCACGCCACCTCCCAAGCACCAAAGGACAGACTGAGACAAAGTTAGCAACTAGCTGGGGAACATAGTGGAGCATTTAGCAGCTGAAGAACCAGCAGTTATTCTAAGGAGTTAGTAGAGAGCAAAACACAGCAGAAAAATATGTGGATTTATCAGGTAATCCAAAACACAACTCCTAATTAATTATACCATTATCCCGTGTCTGCTGGATTTGTAAAGAGGCGGCTGTTGGCTATCACGTTAGCTATAATAACTTTCTAAGATTATATGTCAGTGTTGTGTTTGCAGCTTGTCCCAAAAAACTATTGATGGAGCTTTAAATTGTGAGTTGCTTTGTAATTATAATTTGTGATAACGAGCGCTGAACTTTTGATAATTCTTTAATCACTTAAGTTATTTATCAGTCAAAAACACATGTTTCAGTTGAATTTAAGTTCAGTGTCTTTGGGTATTTGACTGTTGGGTGGACATAACACGCACTTCGAAGACGTCGCCCTTGGCTCTCAAAATGCATTTCTTTTCTTTTCTTTTCTTTTTTTGCTGTTTTCCAACATTTTGTGGACTAAACCATTAAGTCAATAATGGCAAACAACTAATTAAAATAACTTCAATAACTTTGTCATTAAAGAATGGAGGCAGTAGTGAAACGTATGTGTTTGATAGATGAGGAAATTATGATTTGTTATTATTATTATCCTTTGTGAGATTTTATTAGTTGTAAAATGTAATGACTTAAGTGACTAATTGTCATTTATCAAGCAAGATGTTTCCTGCTTCTAGCTTCCCATATGAGGATTTACTGCTTTTTGTCTGTTTTGCATTGTTGCACATTAAAAACGTTCAGGATTTTTACTGTTGGTCAGACAAACAAGCCATTTTAAGACGTCACGTTTGGCTCTGAGAACTTTTAGGTGTTTTATTTACATTTAGTAAATTATATTATTAACAAAGTGACCAAAACATGATGGATTAATAGATGATGAAAAATAATTTTAACGTTTTCATCACAGTGTTATCATGGCATCTTCGTTTTCACATTGTAACATTGTGGTCTCCACCCCCCCCCCAGGTGGCCAGATGTGCCAAAGAGAAAGAGTAAGAACAGCCAGTATTCGGTGAAGAGTATGTCTGGTAAGGATTTATCATCTTTTCCTCTTTGTGTTGTTGTCACCTCCAGACAAGCATGTGAACACAATTCTAAACAGGTTACTTTTAAGACACTCAGTCTTTTGATGTGCTGGAAGATTTGGCAAGTGTTCAGTGTAGCACATCTCCCCGGAGCTGGCTCACCTGGGCTTTGAATGATGTCATTACAATGATAATTATTTTTCTTTCTGAGGCTTAGTTGAACACAAATTAGCTCACCTAGGTGCCCAAAGGTTTAGATATTTCTCCAGTAGAGCTGTAGACAGGACTCCTGACTTACAGGACAGAACTACCAAATTCAAAACATTTGGGATCAAAATGAATGTGATTTTTATTATACACAAAAATTTTGAAGCCAAATGTGGGTATATGAGTCTTCATACAATGAAGAATTAGGCATCAGGTCATACACATGTGTAATGCCAGTGACTGGAGCTTGATAACAAGGGTGAAGAGGATGTACAGTACATCGCAATATCTAATATGAGGATTTTTGTACTAATTTATGAGAGATTTACAGTGCTTAAAACACATCAAATGAATAAAGTGAAATGTAATACACTGTTGTGTATACAGTACCAGTCAAAAGTTCCCATTCAAGTGAATGGGAAAGTGTGTCCAAACTTTTGACTGGTACTGTATTTCCATTTTATACAGTTATTAAAAACTAATAATTGTCCATTTAACAAAAGGTTTTCATTTAATTATGACACAGTAAGTGCATACATAAAAATGGCATACATTGTGCATATGTATTTTACGTATTTTCTTTTGTTTTAATTTAGGCATTTTACATCATCCATATAACATTCAGTACAGACAAAAAGACGGATTGCAAACGCAGTCCTGAAGGTTAGGTGAAGACCTTAGCAAGCTACTCTCACTCTCTTGCATTATTACATTTGACTGCAGGAGTAAAACTTTTATATTTCACTGAGGTTCAAAACTCCACTTTTAACAACTTGATAAATACAACAGCAGCTTTGTAACTAAAAAGAAAATGTAAAAAATATGCAATTCATGCGATGGAAGTCAAGATGAAATGCATATTTCATGAATTCTGGGAATGTGACTATAAAATCTCATAAGCTGACATAATATCAGGCCTGTGTGTGCAGAAAAGTCTGCCTGTCGTTGTCTCTTGGGGCCGTATGCACAGGAGCTTCATTGAGGCCCCTGTGATAACACTCAGCCCCTTCCTCCCTCTCTTCCTCCCCCACTCCCCCATCTCCTCCTCCTCATCACCTCCACTTTTTATTTCTTCCTCTCCACCCCCTCCATTGACATCTTACCTCATCATCCTCACCATCCATCCGACCATACTCATTGTTCCCCTTTCTCTCATCCCACCCCGTCTTCCTCTTCAACATCCTCCTCCTCTCCTATAGATCTTAGTGTCTCTGTTCCAGGGTACATCCCCAGCTACCTGGAGAAGGATGAGCCGTGTGTGGTGTGTGGAGACAAGGCGACGGGCTACCACTACCGCTGCATCACCTGCGAGGGTTGCAAGGTACAGTAGAACATCTCCCTCCCACTAAATGATCTTTGACACGAGAGGGCAGAGCAGATAAAATAACTCCACCCCCTCACCTGAACAGTGATTGTCCAGTCATAGCTTAGCAACCGTAGTATCTATCTATATCTCCGCATCTTGAAGATTCTTTTAGATTGTGACAAATACAAAAGCAGAAGTGCAATGATTTGTTTAGACAGTGTCTTTATCTGCTGTAACCTGCGAATGTTAGCGTGCTCGGCTAACTAGCCTACTACCTACAGTAGTAACCTAACCCAGAGTTACATTCATTTCCAGGTGCATTTCATAACACATTATTTTGTGGGGTTACATTAAAAAACGCAACATCCATGACGAGAACATCCAAAGTGCAGAGGTCTATATATCAAGTGTAGGCTAGATGTGTTCGCATTACACATCAGTTAGTCCTCATAAAAGCCTATTCTCATGCTTTATTGTTTGTATTTTTAAACAGTATGTTTTACTGTTAATGTTACCAAAGTCCAACCTCTGTCTTGTTTAAGCACGTAAGCTAAGCAGCTAAGCAGGGCCACATTAGAATGAAATAACAGTTTCATAACATTAATAACATTGTTCCTTATATTTATAATGCTAGTACTATAGCATCATATAGTACTAGCATTATAAATGCTGGAGCAGCTCCGGCCCCTGGTCCAAACATATTCGGACCCTCTACATTCTACACCCTCTACACCTCTACACCCTCTATCTTCTACTGTTTATTATTCTTTTTTCAATAACTTTATTGAGCATTGTAACTGTACCAAAAAGCAATTTCCCTTCTGGGATTAATAAAGTATTCTGATTCGGATTCTGATTTTGATTCTGATATGAATCCCATGAACCTTGGGATAACCTGATTCTGGGTCATTCCAGACTAGCAATGACCGCGTGTCTTCCTGTTTGAAGCTGTTCTAAGTAAAGTTTCAATTCAGACCAAAACCCTCTTTTGGCCCATCTCAAGTCAGCTTGGGTTTTATCTGTCAGACACGTCACCTGTTTCAACAGTCAATCAGCGCGTAGAGAAGACCCTCTCGTTTTTTATGTTTTCGCTGTTTCGTCAATATCAGAAATGCAACTGTAGCAAGTAATTCACTATGACTATCATCATTCACATTTAAAGACACTACAAATTATATCCAGGTACAAAACAGCCTAAAACAAATAATGAGGTCTAATCAGGCATAAGTAACTCGAGTCAGGGTGTGCCGAGGGGTTTTAAGGGACATTTCACTAGCAAGGAACACACCCTCCATATGATACGTTTAAAAGATTTATTGAACATAGATACATTTAGAATGTTTGAATATGCTGATGGTTTGGGGAAGCTTCGTGGGGACGTCCGCCGTGGCACTGGGGTACGACGAACCCCCTTCAGGACCCTACCGAGAGAAATGAGAAAAAAGGGGAGAAAGAACAGGAAAAACGAGCGAAGAGGGACGGGCTGGTGGGGCGCAGTGATCGAGCGCGGCAGTAGTCGAGAGCGGATGAGTGATTATTACGTAGTGTATTTATACGGAAATGGCGTAGTGACGTGGACGACGTAATGGGGGTGTGTTCCTGCTCCCGAAATTCCGCTAAATAGCAACAATAAAGGAGCAATTAAACTGAGATGCCTTTCTCACCAAAG
Source organism: Nannoperca australis (assembly GCA_036023655.1). Lineage (NCBI taxonomy): Eukaryota > Metazoa > Chordata > Actinopteri > Centrarchiformes > Percichthyidae > Nannoperca > Nannoperca australis. The sequence continues at coordinate 4,818 of JAVQJD010097650.1, read as the reverse complement.
ACATGTTGACATGTCTCCGTAGGAGAAGCACAGGGGTACATGATTAAGTGAATAATGAATGAATTCCATTTAGCTGCTTCAGATTCAGGGTCCAGGCGATGTGCATGCTGGCTCCCTGTCACACTGTCATTGCTTGAACAGAAGAGCCATCCTTAATGTTATTAGTAACACCTGTGCTTTTCCTACTCTGACAGAAGCCAGAATTTCTGCTGTGGAAAAGACCTTTTTTCACCCAGGTTTTATGTCCTCCACACATTCAGACGTTATGTTTCCTGCTGCATGAAGACAGTAATCAGCATATTGTTTACACTACACACTGGGAGAAAAGGTGTTTCCTGTAATAGACTGAGGAGAGAATGTGATATTAAATGCAAATGAACTTCACATGCAAATGACTATGAAGCGTGAGTGTTTCAAAGCAATGAAAAAAATACTGTAGTACCCTTGCAGTATATTGTAAGTAATATTTTTTTAATTGGATTTTGACCTATATTTTTATTATGAACTTTTTATCTGATTTTCACTAGTTTTTTTTTTTTACATAAGAAATAAATACAAACAAACATTTCAGGATTTTTGAACAAAAAATAACAAGACCTGCCTGTATAATTACAATCAGGTCATTACAATTTCCCCAACTTCCCTTAATTCTCTTTACCAATCAGGTAAAGAGAAGTTTGCACTGTGAGTTTTTATATCATTGGCAAAACTGCCCTGCAATCTCCCAATAAATATACAGTAGTTTGCATATTACATGGTAGAGTATAGAAGCAAGGAGACCACATGGTTTAATGCATAGTTCACTGTAGAGTGAAAGGTGTGAAAGGTTAGTCATTAATATGAGTGGACAGCATTTTATCTGCTAGATTCTCATCAGGTCAACAGCTGCACTGGATTATCACTCTAATGGCTTAATTGTTATCAGTATGATGTGCGCAGGATCAATCAGCTGAGTTACAGCTGTTGCAGTGGACTGATCATCACAGTAGCATGCTTGATCTGCCAGAGCAACTAACGTCCACCAAGTGGGATCTGGGAAATCATGAGATATCAACAAGAAAGGATGCAGAACCACAAATCCACAATAAAATATGTTAATCTTGCCTTTGATACCCGATGTTTCAGACACTGTATTTAGGAAACCCAGTGACTTGCTGTCAATGCCCTCATGTTCCCCCTGCACCATTGTCATCCATAGGAACAGTTTGCATTTCACAGGTTATTGGCGTCCTTTGATTGCATCAGCATTTATAGCTCAGGTCCACTTCATGCTCCATTAGTCTCAGAGGAGGACCATTCCTTTCTCTTATGCTGTTTCACACCTCAGCAGAGGAGTCATGGAAAAGATGATGTCTTGATATCCTCAGGCTAGCCCCCCCCCCCCTATAGATGGAGGTGATGGGGTGGTGTACTCAGCCTGCTGCTCTGAACGTCGACTCCAGAAAGAGTGTAGATATAAAAAATCAACAAGGTTGATAGCTAGCTGGTGTTGGAGCATTTAGCATAAGAGTTGATACTTTTCTCCAGAGATGGTGGAGACCAAATTTACAGCAAGAATACATATGTTACGCTCCTTTTAATAATTGCAGCTACAAGTCAAATAGTGCTAGAATTTCATAACAACCTACATTAGCTGCATGTCATTAATTTGTTTACAAGACAAATGATTACTGTCAAGAACAGATAATGGGGTTAATGAATTAGCTAAGCAGACTTCTAAACACATAATCAGACAGTACAGTACATTTTGTTGTGGCTGTATGTTTAGAAACGCTACTAACCAGCGTCAGCTTTTATTGTCCCTATGGGGTTGGAAACATCCAATAGTGCCACCAGAGGCTGTATATGGTCTGAAAGCTTATATTTGTAGTGGTAGTTTTAATGAAAGGATAGTGTTGGGAGCGCATTCTTAGGCAGAAGATGGAAGTGAACATCTGCTTTTGGAGTGCTATCATGTGCCTCTGGAGATAACTGAACTGCTACTTAGAGTAGAACACAAAGGGAGCATTGATTTGTGTGTGTGTGTGTGTGTGTGTGTGTGTATGCTGCACCAGCAGGTATGTGATTTAGTTGTTTTTTTTCAGCAGTAAGCGATCATGAGTCATGAGTTCTGATGTGATCCATTATTAATCTGGTGAATCTGTAGAAGAAGAGGAGGAGGGAGACTTTTCAGACATGCACAGTGTGTCTGTTGTTAGTTGTGTGTGTGTGTGTGTGTGTCTGTCTGTTTTGTTCAGTTCCATGGGCCCTTAAATATCAAGTGCAGTCCTGTTTTGAAACAGAGAAAAGTTTGACAGAAAGGATTTTTTTAAGGCAGAAATGATTGTTGCAGTGAAGCTTCCAATATCCAAATATTCTGTTTGATGAATTTCATGAGTCAAACATTAGAAAAGTGTGCTCAGGCTGGTATTGAAAAGAACTGTTCAACATTTTGAAGGTGTATTTTTTTTTTATCCTTGGTGTGGGAAAACTATTTCCCTGTGTCTCCCTGAAGGAAGGGAACTTTGTTACAGTGGAGGGTAGTATAGACCAAGCAGCTGGCCATGTTACTGATAGAGTAGTCATGGTGGCTGGTCAGAATGTGTCTGTATTTGTGTTTCATTACATGTTTATAACAATATGATATCATAGCAGAAGTTGTCTAATTGTGGCTGTGCTAATAAAATATTTATTCATCCAAAAGTCTCAGTGGAGACTTTTCTGGTTAGTTACACTGATAGACTGTATATAAAGATGGCTGACACGTCTCCTCTTCTTCATGCTGTACTGATGTGGGTGCTGCCGTCTTGTCATTTGGAGCCGGAGTCTGCACTGTAGTGATCGGTATCGAGGTTCCGCCCATACACCCTCCCGAACCAATCACAAGCATACCACAAGTTGTCAATCATGACAACAAAAAAAATTGCTAATTACCACTTTATTTGAAGTGTTGTTTGATTTTTCGTTTGGTCGATGTCCCAGATGTTTTGGCTTCACTTTTAGGGAACTGTCATGTTTAATTTATTGGATGTGGTGTCCTCAGGTCATGTGTGTTTCTTTCAGAAATGTATAGCAGGCTGTGTGAACTAATAAGAGTGACTGATTTTGACTGATCACTATTCACTGTGGGCCAGCAAAAGCAACCGGAAGATAAGAGCCAAAACAGGAAATGGAACAAATAGGGGGGGTGGGGCCATGATGTCAATAGCATTTCACTCAAAGAACCTGAATACAGCTTTACAGAGCAGCTAGTGTGTACTGTAGACTCTTGGCTTTGATTGAACTACTGCATCTCTCTGTACTGGATGCATTTAGATCAAATATAGTATTGATCTTCTCATTTCACATTTTCGAGTCTGGGTTTGATGCCAAATCATAAAAAGCTGCATATGTGCCGTTCTCATCCCCTTCCTGCAACAAGGTCATATTTTCACAATTTCCCATCTGACTTCCCCCTCTCCCCTCCACCCCCTTGTCCCATCAGGACCATTGGCTTAAACTCAACACTCTGGCGACAGCGAAGAATTATCGTTGTTGCTCAACGCCCACCTGGTTACTGTTAGGGAGCTGCCATGTTAAGTGCTGTGGCAAGTGGCCCATGTTGCACCACGTGGGCTCCAGATAGATAGTGTTTATTTACCGCTGCATCTGTTTGCTCAAAGAGACACTGTGCAGAGCTTGGCAGCACGCAGATGGCTGGCCGGCGGCTCCTCAAAGTGGCTGTTGTCCGCGCCGGCTGCTGCTGAGCCACACAACATCCCGATAAAGCAGCAGAGCAGAGAAGAAGATCGTCATGCTGCACCCGGGGGTTGGAAAAAAAGAAATAAAGAGGAGGACAAAAGACAGAGGGCGGGACATTGCTCATTGACTAAAGGAGGGGGAGATGAGTGTTTTGGAAAGCAGAGGGACGGGAGTATGTCAGTAGGCATCAATGTAAAGAGTGTATTTAACAGTGTGTCTGACCTCCACTCAGTGACTCTTCATCCCTTGGTCTAACACTCCGGAGAGCACTTCAGAAACACTCATTCAAAAGCTCATTCACAGCGCTCCCTCAAAGCCTGACAAAGTGAGTGGAGGTGCCCTGCTATATAACACACAGTTTTTAGTTTTGTCAATATTTTCATTTTCAATAGGGTTTAGTCCCAGCAATATACATTGTTCCCACCAGTAAAGCCAGAAAGAGAATATGTTTTTCTGTTATGCAATAATGTGTCTGTATTGGTATTGAACCTTAATACTAAGCATCAATTTTATATTTTCATTATCATTTTCAAAAAGAAGAGGAAACACACAGACTGGGAAGCTCTCAAGGTTATAGAAAAAAAAATGTTTTAAAGTAAATCTAGCCTATTATTACGGTGGCCCTGAAGTGCAGATCACAAACGCAAATCGGAAAACACAACACATTAACAAAAACACAACACATTAACAGAAGCCACAACACAATAACGAAAACACAACACATTAACAGAAAACACAACACATTAACAAAAACACAACACATTAAGAGTAAACACAACACATTAACGAAAACACAACACATTAACAGAAAACGGAAAGGGTATGTACTCCTACCAGAAGACATGGGTGCCTATTAACAAGGATATGTACCTAGCTGGTCTTGTTCACATACAAGCGGCAATTAGCTCAATTGGTAAAGCACCAGCTTAGCAAATGACATGTACAGTGTTTGACTCCTGCTCAGTTTTTTGTGTACTTGATACTTATTTACAGCTTTTACTTGTATTTACTTTTATTTTTCTCTTTTCTGCACTGTACACTTTTGCTGCAACAATGTACATTTCTCCACTGCGTGACTATTAAAGGATTTTTGATTCT
>JAVQJD010097647.1:0-13796 GCA_036023655.1 Nannoperca australis | reverse complement strand
GTGTGTGTGTGTGTGTGTGTGTGTGTGTGTCTGTGTGTGTGTGTGTGTGTGTGTGTGTGTGTGTGTGTGTGTGTGTGTGTCTGTGTGAGTGTGTGTGTGTGTGTGTGTGTGTGTGTGTGTGTGTGTGTGTGTGTCTGTATGTGTGTGACACCACCGTCTGATTTTGGGGACTTCACCTGGATTTGATCCCCGAAGGTGCAGAACTCACACGTTTTACTGCAGTTGTTTGTACACTGTGGTATTGATTATCATTAGATATTGATTGATTACAGTAAAAGTAGTCACAATCAATACCACTGTGTACAAATACTCTGCTACGGGTGAATGATACTTAAGTAAAAGTTTGAACTTTAAAGCCGATTTTAATGTGGATGAATCTTCACCACCGGGTGATCGATACAGTCGATCTTTAATCAATACATTCGTTTATTTGTTGGTTATTGACGAGAATCTACAAAGTAGCTGAAAGGAGAAAGTAGAGTTTTCCCTCTGAGGTTTGGTGGAGTGATGTGATCAATGTGATTGATCACAGCCGTTGTGATCAGTTTAGTATTATTTTAAAGACGGATTCTGATCAATTTGATCATTTAAAAGACAGAAACTCTGAAAAGAAGGAAAAACAATATAATTATAATTATTTATTTATTATTATGTTTATAATAATTAATACAAAACAACAACTGAGTTGATTTCCTTTCTCAGTTCGGATCAATCAATCAATTAATCAATAATCTGATCTGATCACTTCACCTGTCAAAGACATGAAAGATGTGCTACAGGTGGTGCTGAAGCTTTGTCGCCATGGTAACAACCTCTACAGGTGTACTGTTGTGCGGTTACCTGTTTTACTCGCGACACTTTAAACAGATTCAGGACGAGGTTAGCATAGCTTAGCTTAGCATAGTTTAGCTTAGCATAGCATGAAGACTGGAAGCAGCAGGAAACTGCGAGCCGAAGATCAAAACTACAAAAAGGAAACTTCACTATTCAGAGTAAACTTGTCTCCCCCCCGCCTGTCTCTCTCCCTCTCTGTCTCCCCTCCTCCCTGCCTGTCTCCCTGTCTCCCTCCCTGCCTGTCTCTCTCCCCCCTCCTGTCTCCCTCCCTCTCTGTCTCCCCCCGCCTGTCTCTCTCCCCCCCTCCCCCCCTGCCTGTCTCCCTGTCTCCTTCCTGCCTGTCTCCCCCCGCCTGTCTCTCTCCCCCCTCCTGTCTCCCCCCTCCCTGTCCCCCCCCCCGGTCACTTCCTGTCCAGTGGTGCAGAAGCTGGCGTCCAGCTGTCCGTCCTGACGCTGAGTGTTTGACTTGTAGTTCTCCGGGTGACGGTTTAGAGTCCAGACGAGCTGCTGTGTGTTTAGTGTTAATGTTGCATCAGAGCTGAAGGTCTTTTAATGAACTGAGTGAGTTCGTGTGTGAATCAGCAGTCACTCTGTCACCACCATCAACGCCTTTCACTGTTTCATCTCATTTTTATTCCACTTTCTCTTTCAGGGAACTTTCTTCTCCGAGTTCTGGCTGCTGTTTGTTGCTTCTTCTTCTGGTGTTTAAGTTTAAAGTACTGGATCTGTTTATCAGGTACAGGTGTGAAGGTGGAACCACACCCAGGTGATTCAGGGCGTAGAACGGAAACAGGTGTTGGAGCTAAACGGGTCCTGTAGCCGGGTGCGCTTTGCATTCTGGGATGATTCTGGTAGCAGCAGTAGCAGCTAGCACAGGAGCTACTTCCTGTATGCACCTTCTTGCTCCCGCCCCAAAACACATCTAACCAATAAGAGGAGTGAACGCTCCCACCTGGTTTGCAGTGATGGAAAGAAACTGAACGTTTGTCGTAACCGCTAACTGTCCCTAACTTGCTGCTACTGCTACTTACTGCTAGCATGCGCAGGCCGTCATTAGCTAGCAGCTCTGTGAGGCTGCACTGAGACACACAGCGGCTTTGAGCTAAATGCTAACATGCCGATGTTTAGCAAGTACAATGTTCGTCATGTGTACCATCTTAGCTTAGCGTCTTAGCATGCTAACACTAGTGTGAATAATGAAGCAAAGTGGTGGAACAACATTAGCTCTGCGCTGCTAGCCGCTGCTAAAAATGGATACATTTTTTTTTATCAAGACGTGTTGACGGCCGTCTCCATTAACCAACACTTAACACACACTCTTCCTGTTTATTTTCCACTTCCTGTGACCTCACGCGGACGTCGTAGCGTCCTTCTTGTCTGTGGAAAGGTCTGAGTCGCGCGTGGAGACGTTCTCGACGCCCACGTCTCTGATTTGTTCCGCAAATCTGTGTTTTACTAATTGGCGTCCATTTTGTGAGCTGAGGCAAGTGTGCACGAGATTCACTTCCTTCTGACACGAGCGAGCGATAAAGACGAGGTCATCAGTCCAACAAACGGCCGACAGAATAGTTCATGAATATGTAGTGTTTTACTCAACGTGTCCTGCAGTTGAATAAAACTTCTTCTTCTGTGTTTCTGCTCTGAGATCCAGTTTAAGGAAATACTGGATGTTAAATGTTCAGGCGACCTGCAGGACGCTGTTGTGTTTAAAGTGCAGAAATCTTATATTAACGTCATGATACTGAGGTGGAAAACAGAAAACTTCACCTACATGCACTAAATGATTTGTTTTGTCATTATCATTAAGTCATTAAAAAGTCAGCTGGTCTGATTCCCTTTAAGTCGCTTTAATACCTCCATAATGTTTAAACAAGTAAAATATATTATGATCAAACAGAAATAACTTGCTTCCCCAGACTTTAACCTCATAAACGTGGTGTTTTTTGGAGCCTCTGTTGAATGAAGTCCAGTCAGTTTTGTTCCTCCGAGTCCACAAATGAATAAAAGCAGATACGGTTCAGTTTATGCAAATCCGTCCGAGGGCAGGTCGACTATTTGAATACAGGAGTCAGGTGAGAACACAGCTGACGTCAGTTTATGTGAACGCTTTACAACATATAATATAAAATACTCCACACACTTCATTCACGGTTTCACTCCCTGAAGCCACGAGATTCACCGAGTGAATGAAAAACATCCTCAACCTTTAAATTCACCCCAACAATACATGTAGCATGTAGCATCAGTCACTAAAACTGAGAAAGAGACTGTTTTCCTTCCGGGTCCTGGAGAGAGATGTTAGCACGCCTTGCTAACTAGCGTACCCGTGTCTACACATCATATGAAAATATGTCTACTTCCTGTCACACTTTATGTTGATAAGTGCTACGTATCCTTAGAAATACATATTTATAAGTTATGTGTTTTGGGACTTTTATAATACGACCAAACTTTTAAAATTTGATTAAAAACATATCTTTGGTTAAAATGAATCCTAATAAATACATAAACATATATAAATTAATGAATTTAAAAATGACTTTATTTAAGCAATGCAAGCGTTTTACCATCTGTTTTGTTAATGAGCTCCATATATTAGACATTCTTTACTGTATTTATTTAATAATGAAAATGTTGACTTTTCTATTTCATAACTTCCTGTTTTGTATTTGTAGCTGCAGGTTTAGTTGATTATCAACAAAATCTAAAAAATCTAATTATTCAAACCGTTTTACTAGTTATGAAATAGAAGATTACAATTTTTTTTAAATAAATACACGTTTTCTTGTTTTTGTAAAGATGAACTTTTAAATGTTCTTGACCTTTTTGAGTTGAAGAGTTTAAGTTTCTGCATTTAAGGAAGAAACCGGAACAAATCGGGTTTCTGGTTCAGATCGGGTCGTAACGGCAACATAGCGTTTCCCGCCAAGGCTAAGAGTTAGCATGTCATTAGCTTTGTTTCTGTGTTTCAACAGATGGAAAGACGCGGACTAAAGACAAGTACCGGGTGGTGTACACCGACCACCAGCGGCTGGAGCTGGAGAAGGAGTTCCACTACAGCAAGTACATCACCATCAGGAGGAAGGCGGAGCTCGCCACGTCGCTCGGCCTGTCGGAGAGACAGGTACACCGACGCACAGGAACTAGCTTCAGGTTCAGAGTAGTGACGTCAAACGGGAGGAGATTTCATGCAGAAAATACATTTAACTAAGTTTTAATGACATTGTACGACATTAAAAATGAGAATACATTTACTTTGATGCCATTGTTTTAGCCGTGCTAGCAACACAGAGCCACCACTTTGGTTCTTCATTCATGTTCCCCTGAGGATGAACTGTAATAACTTTCCACCATCAGGTCGACACGTTAATGCAGAACTAATGACTTTCCCATTAGTGTTTACTGCTCACTAGCTAACGTTAGCATGCTAACATTATAAATTAAGATGGTGAACCTTCTACCTGTTAAACATCAGGAAGTTAGCATTGTCGCTGCACACGTTAGCCTGGTGATGTTAGCATTTAGCCCCAAAGCACCACTGTGTCTAAGAAAAGCTAACGTTAGCATGTTGGTCCTACATGTTTTAGATTGAGGAGAAACAAACTTTAAATAATAATATATAATAATAAATGTAAATGTATTCGGTTCTTTAAAGAGATGTTTCTTCTTCTTCAGGTGAAGATCTGGTTCCAGAACCGCCGGGCCAAAGAGCGCAAGATCAACAAGAAGAAGCTCCAGCAGCCGGCATCCTCCACGACCACGCCTCCCACCGGCAGCGGAGGAGGAGGAGGAGGTCTCCACGGAAACGGCGGAAGCAGCGTCGCCATGGTGACGAGCAGCAGCGGCAGCAGCAACGGGCTGGTGTCTCCGTCCTCGATGCCTTTGAACATCAAAGAGGAGTACTGAGGAGGAGGAGGAGGGTTTTCATTGGACGCTGATGATGTCGGGGATGTGGACTTAAAAAATAAATGTTCCCCCACGAACTGAAAAACGTTTGGCATCACATGCTGCCGTCGTTCTGTCCGCGCCCTTCAAGCTAACGCTCGTTAGGCGGCGGCGGCGCTCCTCCTGTCAGACTCAGACTCCTCCTCCCGTCAGACTCGTCGTCAGGTGTTTGCTTTGCTGCGACGTCGCCAGGTGAAACGATCTCCTGAACTTCAACTCAGCTCTTCGCTCTCGCCGGTTCTCCCGCTCGCTCCATCGCTGCCATCTTCCCACACACACACACACACACACACACATATAAAACATAAATGTCCATCTGATGGACTCACGCAGCCATAAAAGAATCTGTAAACATCATTTATCTGCGACGGAGAGCTGCAGGATATAAACACGATGCTGTGAGACAGTGTGGGAAATGTGTTTGTTTGCTTTTTAACTCTAAAGCTACTTAAAAAACAGGGATTTTCAGTGTAGATCCAGTTTCCAGATGTTAATTGTTTGCTTGAATTGATCCTCTGCAGGACGAGTCGCTGGTGCTGGAAGTGTTTGCCTCATTTCAAATATTTCTTTAAACGATCTCCTCAAACTTCCTGAACAAAGATTTTAGTTTCAGAGAAATCTCGTGTTGTCCCTCAGTTTGGTGCACGGCTCTAAATACTACGATACCCATGAGCCTCGGCTGCCGTTGCCACGGAGAAGCAGCCACTCAATTTATCCATTCAAAACGTGTTGCCATGGTTACTGAGTTCATCTAAAACGTAACCCCCCCCTGTAAAATCTGTAGCCTCAGCGTGAAGCTGTGACTGGATGTTTCCTGTTGAAATGCATCATGGGAGTCGCAGTTTGACTTTAGTAGGTTTTATTTACTTCTTGTAGTTTCTGACCCGATATTTTCAGACACGTTTGTGTTTTGGTCCGATGAGTCGTACAGACCAGCTAACGAGTACAGACTTTACTGCAACACATCTCAGAGGTTACACTTTTTACTGCATGTATTTGTACCTGACAGCTTTACTCACCTGCAACACTAAACACACCTGACGCACCTTTCTTTTCTTTTCTGCTCCTCATCCAGTAAATGTCTTGTATGACTACGGTCTCACGCATCAGACTTTTAATAAAGTCATCTGTACACTGTAAAACATTTCAATCTGGTTCAACCAGCTGGAAACACTTAAAATATGAAGTTCAACAGATGTTGACGAAGCCGAAGCTGCTCCAGGTGAATTTAATCTTCATCACGCGAAGAAACAACCAAGACTTCAAACAACGTGTTTCTACTAAAGGTTCGACTGTCAGAACAATGCATGCTGGGAAGTCTGCTGATTATGTTTCCTTTTAAAAACTTAATTTAATGAGTTTAGTGAACTTTCATCATTTCAAAAGACTGAACTCATGTTTCTTAGTTGTGAAATGGTCTGAAAATGAAAACTCAACAAGACTGAATGATGAAAATATGAGTTGATTCCACAAAATTCTTGTACGACGTTTTGCAGTTTAATTAAAACCAAAGGCTTTATTGTAAAAATGACTGATGGTAGTTTTTATTTGTCTTGTACAGACTCGAGGTACTTGTACTGCCCTTTCTACTTCCTCCCCAACGTCTCGCAGGGAAAAACTGTCCTCACTACAGCTTAAGTTATAAATATCAGGACCTTTGCACACAAAACATGTAAGAGTAAAACTGAAACTGACAGGAAATTATGTTATTTTCCTTTGAATGATGTTAAAAATGTCAAGGTTTGGACCGTCAGTTGTGAATCAATCAATCAATCAATAGATGTGTTAATGTTTAAAAGAATCAGCAGATGAATCCAGAATTAATCTTTAGACACAAACAGTAAAATTCAGTTTTTGCATGAAAGATGAGGAAGACTATAGAATATAAATACTGCTTTAATACTCAACACTACAGTGTGTATTAGTGCTTTTACTGCAGTTCGGGATCAGAGTACGTCCTCCATCACTCATACAAACATGAAAAAACTACTTTTTCAAAACAAGTGAAGACGTAAAGTGATGAAATAAAGCAGCAGAGAGATGGAAATAAATAACGAGTGGATGAGACACACAGTAGTTGAGGTGTGGCGTCCAAAGGGCAAAGAGGAACACTGGGCAAACAGAGCACAGGATCCGGCTATCTGCCACACTGTGTGTGTGTATGTGTGTAGGTGTGTGTGTGTGTGTGTAGGTGTGTAGGTGTGTGTGTGTGTGTGTAGCTGTGTGTTCAGACCTTTGTCCTGCTGGGTCCATTTTGCCTCCATCAACAGTCGTATCTTAACACTGATAGAGACTATCAGTGTGTTGTTTCGGACGGCCATCTTGAACTTGAGACGCTGTTTCAAACTCCAAAACCTCCATTAAATAAAACATTACAACATTAAAACAAACAACAGTATGTTTGTGGCTGATTTTAAGGTTGAATCGCAGCTTAAACTGTAAATGTTAAAAAATAAAAAGAGGCCCGAGGGTTGAGCCCTGGGGAACTCCACACGCCATGTTAGTTCTTTTAGACGCATAATAAAGGGACTTATTGCTTTAAAATCCTATTTTTGTCCCCCTCACTTTTATAATTTAAGGTGGAATGTCTCACTAAAATCTCTCTGAACTTCATTGTTTTATTGTACGGCCGCCTTAAGCTAAGCTATCGCAGCTAGAGACCATCAGCAATGTGTGTTGTTCAGACGGCATCTTGAACTTGAGACGCTGTTTCAAACTCCAAACATCAGACGGCAAAACCTCCATTAAATAAAACATTACAAAACAAAATCAAGTAACAGCATGTTTGTGGCTGATTTTAAGGTCTTATTAGGAATTATTCGTTTTAATTGGAAGCTTAAACTGTACATGTTGAAAAAAGAAAAGAAAAAGAGGCCCGAGGATTGAGCCCTGGGGAACTCCACAAACTATGTTGGTTCTTTAAGACGCATAATCAGGTGCGTTTAAGCATTATTGCTTTAAAATCCTATTTTTGTCCCCCTTACTTTTATAATTTAAGGTGGACTGTTTCACTAAAATCTCTCTGAACATCACCGTCCTTAAGCTAAGCTAACACAGCTTCCCCAACAAAGAAAGGTGAACAAGGCATAATTCTTTCATACATGCAGGCGCTCTTTGCTGGTAAAATGGCCCAATACAGACAAACTGTGCCGGCTAGCACTAGCATGTTGCCAGCCGTTAGCTCACTAGCTACGGTAGTTCACTAACTGCGAGTAGTCACTGGTGCTGCGTCTGAATTCACACTCCTACACTTGATTATTTTAAGTGCAGGTGAACTCATAACGTTGTGGAGCTTCTCACCCTCAACAGACGCCATCTTGGCTACGTGGTGGAAGGGGAGCGACCACAAAACCTTTGAAAAAGGCCGGCCGGCGGAGAACACCGCACTGAAAGTAAAAGCACGTTCGTTTTTAATTAATTTATAATAAAAAATTGAATTGAAGTCACGTGAGCAAACAAGATATTTTTACCGGGTGGTAATGATCTGCAACTCGTCATTAAGAAGTGATAAAAGATGTGATGGTAACGGAAACAGGTGACAACCTGTTGAACGCAGTACATACACTACATGCAAGTGTAAGGCAGCTTTATTTCTACAGCACATGTCAAACGCATAGAAAGATATTAGAAAGACATAATAATTTAATTTTAAAATAAAATACAAGTTTCTTTAAAAGATTTTGTTAAATCAAAGAGGTTGGATCCGTATTTAAACATGATCTTAGATTCACACAGTATCTCAGGTCCTGCTGTTTGTCTCAGTACTCAGAGACATTCATCAGTTCCTGTCCAGGTTTTTGTTCTAAACTTTGGTTAAATTTATTTTTATAAAGACTTGAAGTCTTTTAAATACCAACAATCGTTACCTCCCTATTTAATTCCACTTAATTTAATGTACCAAAAGATCTGAATTTAGCTATTTCAGAATAAAATTGTAAAATAAAATACGATAGAAAATATGTTAATGTACTAACTGAAGTATCCAAACGGAGACACAGAACGACATTTTCAACCAGACTGAATGCATTTTAACTCAAATTTAACCACAGAGAAGTTAAATGTGCGTTCAAACAAGAAGTCGATATTAAAAGATTCTGCAAAATGTTCAAAACATGTTAAATCTGCACCGCGATACAAAGCATTCAGGGTGTTAGAGTCCTTATAGCTGCTAGAAACATCTCCAGAAACCAACTGCCAACTAAATGAAATGAGTTTAAATGTCTTCCCTCCTGATCTGCAGATCTACAAAGAAATAAAAACTAAACAGAAGTTACACGTCGTTATAAATGTGAACAAAACGAGGACAAAGAGAGAGGATCCAGGTTGTGAGTAGCAACGGCCGTGCTCGCGCCTCATTTTTGGGTAAACAGAGCGTAATGAGAGCAGAGCTGCTCAGTCGCTGCCACCATAAAGTTTATTGGGGGGGTGGGGTTGAGGTGGAGGTGTGGGGGGGGGGTGGATGCAGTAAAAATGGTTTCACCACAGAGACGCAGATATGTTTGTTGAGGAGGCGTGATTAGCTCTGATAGCAGCGATGGACGACTGCCAGAGGATTCACCGCCAGAGTTTGGACACGTGGAGATCCAGAGATGTTTCATAAGATCGGTGCTTGTTGATCTTCTTCTGTACGTTAACAAAGTCGAATCCAATTAATACACAAGGAAGAGCCAGTTTCAAGTTGTGGAGGGGAGGTGATGGTTTCTGAGCGACGTGGAGATGTTTTTGTGTCTTAAACACAAGTAGGAAAGTGTTTATTATGGTATGTTTAGGCTCAGAGTGCAGAGTTAGCCGTTAGCTTAAAGCTGCAGGAAGAAGCGCTGGTGTTTAAGGTCAGACAGCTGACACTGTTACTGGGCGATCATGGCTGTTTAATGAGGAGTGCAAACATTTGTCGGGCTCTGAGATCAATACTCTGGTGATCAGTTAGACGAGTGCTGTGAGTGTCAGTGTGACGGCTCACAGAGCTGCAGATAATTTTTCAGATGAAAAAGTCTCTGATCAATAACACTATTACACTGCAGTCATCTAATATGTATGTGTGTGTATATACACATATATGTATGAATATATAACGATACCAATGAAATAACCAGAATGAGTTTGAATGAGCAGGAATTTTATGTCATTTTTGTAACGTTACTCTTTTTTTTAAGCTAACGTTACTTTTTTTTAAGCTAACGTTACTCTTTTTTAAGCTAACGTTACTCTTATGTTACGCCAACATCAGTCTTTCACAAAGCCACTTCAGGGTCCAAAGTGTGTTGACAAATCATATTTAATAGTAGTTCTTGTCGGACTCGTGCACCACCTGATAAATATATATTTCTATAATATTATAGTAAAGCTGATCAGGAGCAGGTAAACAAATAAGACCACTTCACTTTCATGGATATCTGCTTCATTTCCACCAAATGTAATTTCATTAAAGCAAAATCTTGTGCCATAAAACAGGATCTGTTAAATAAAAGATATAGAAGGTAAAAGTGCTCAGTGGGAAGCGTGAAGTGAAAGAGTGACTTTATGAGCTCCGTGTTAATGAGGAACATCGTCCTCGGCTGTTATCACGAGGTCAAATGTTCAGCTGGAGTCAGTCGGAGGCCAGTAAAGAGCAGGATGTCAAGGATGGCCTGGAAACCTGGAAAGTCAGGATACACCTATTACCACTGAACTTATATAACCTGCAGAAACATCTTTCTGCAGGTTATATAAGGTTATGAAAGGTCGACCTTTCAGTGTCATTACGAGACTGTGTTTTACGTTATCAATAGAACCGTATCAATACCGGTTTGTTTTTTACCAGTTTGTCCTTCCTGGTAACCACACACACACACACACACACTGACTGTTTGACTGTGTGTGTGTGTGCATGGAAACGCCTCCAAACATCAACATCAGCGTGACCATGTGAAACAGGCGGCGGCCATTTCAGGGCACGCTTCATGTCTCCAAAACAAAATGGTGGCCGAGCTGGGTCAGCTGCCCGCCGGCCTCCGGCTGGACGTTCATTAGAAACGTGTCCTCTCGCCTCCGTCGCAGCTAAAATGTGTTTGTGGCCAATCAAAGATGTTTACTGCGTCGTCTCTGTCAACAGAGTAATTAGAGCAAATAAAAGGAAAAGACAACAAAGCGAGCAAATAACTCTCGACCTCTCGCCGGCGTCCATAAACACTCGGGGGAATCATCTCGCAGCAGCTCATCCAGACTTATACAGCCGCGTGTTTATGGGCCATTTTACCATAAACTTTCATTTACAATATACTTACTGCCCCTAATACGCCCCTGTATTGGCCACATTGATTGTGGATAAACAGTGGAGTTGTAAAGGAGCAGTGCTGGAACGGTAGTAACGCTGTAAAGGGCAGATAATACTGAAGACACGGCGGGGACTACTGGTATTCCCCCGAAACCGCTCGGCAAAACGCAGCAGATTCTCAGGGAGGTTTGGCTGAGCGACACGCTGAGGATGTGAGAAGTACAGTTAGGAAATGACCACAAAAATGAGATTAAAAACATACTTAAATACAGTTTTACATGTAATAAATAACAGATAAATAAATAAAATGCAGCAGATTCCCAATGGGTTTGGTTTATATCTCTGACTGTGTGTGTAAATCTGCTTTTGCACGTTTGTAAAATCCAATAAAATCATTAAACGCATATTTAAAGAGAAAAATAACGACAAAATGCAAAGATACTCATTGAGGTTTGGTCTGTATCATTAAAAGAAATAATGGGCAAATAAATGCAAACTCAATATAAAGGTATAATAAAAAATGTGACACCTAATTAAAACATGAAAATATTAAATTTAATTTTAATACAAATATAAAAGCAATTTCTACACAACGGAGCTGCACATTAACTCATATTTTCACATTAAAATATGCAGATTTAAAATAAATCAAGTGGAAGAAAAACAACAACATAATATTCTTGTAAATATTCAAGTGAAACGAGGAGTTTTATGAACAGAGTGATTAGAGTCTATCAGTCAGACAGATTGTTGTCTCCAATTACAGCTCATCACACAGTAAACTGCTGCTTAACCTACATCACACACACACACACACACACACACACACACACACACACACACACACACACTTATCAGCTGGACCATTTCAATTAAGTGAAGTTCATATAATCGTACTGACTACATGTCATTTATTATTTTACTGCCTTTAAAAGTGAGACTGCACTTTAACCTGACGCCACAAATAATAATAATAATAATTGATGTAGAAAATAAAGTAAATAAATAAAAATATTAGATTATAATCACATTAGTGAGAATATAAAACGTCCCCGCAGCACCTGGTAAAATAAAATCACACTTAAACACTTAATGAACACGCAGCTTTGAACTGTTTTCAACGTGATTCAGGTCACGTTTACAGCTTCCTGCAGTTGTTCTGGCTGATGGAAATTCCCACAATGCACTTCTGCTTTATTTACTTAATGGTCAGCTGCTGTGGGAACGAGGAAGGAGAAGTTTGTGTTCTCAGAAGTCATAAACATACGACTGTACGTATGTAAAATGGTGAATGAAAGGAAAACTAACTGTAGCAACTCTTCACCCTCATCTTCGTTTTGGGCAAACAGCGAGTTAGCCTCCTCGTTAATGAGCTAACTAGCTAACGTTTGTATGTTTCCTCTGGCAGCTCTCATATTTTGAATTTATTTGGACGTGAACCGAAGTCGAGAGACGGACATCGTTAGCTAAATGTTTTTGATAAGTTAGCAACGTTAGCCTAAAGTTAACAGCTGTAGTGTAGCTAGCCATGAACGAGGAGATAACTTGAAGCTAACGTTGTTTAACAAACATTTAGCTAACGATTTCCGTCTCTCGACCTAAAAGTCCAAAATATACAAGCTGCTTGACACCAACGTTAGCAAGTTAGCTCATTGACAAGGAGACGCTAATGTTACTCTTTTTTATGCTAACATGATGCTTTTTTAAGCTAACGTTATCAGCTTGGCGGTCGGCACTAAATACTACAACACCCATGAGCCTCGGCGGATCCATCAATGCTTGGAAAACAAAATGCGTCGCCGTGGTTACCAAATCTGTGAGTTGACGGCCAGCTTTTAGTGCTGCAATTGGATGTTTTGGGCTGAAGAAATGCACCCTGGGAGTCGTAGTCAACGTCTCCCTGAAGGTTTTTCGCAGCTTTGACAAAGATTGAATCAGGTGTTCTTCTGCTGGAGAGAAATGAACCAATCAGAGGCTGAGGAGAGGTTTGAATTTAAATGTGAAAGAGGTGCAATTAAACAGGAAGTTGTCATAGTGATTACATAAATAATTACAAATGTAATCATTGTTACATTAATAATACTAATAAAGGTTCTCACATTGATCCGGAGGGAACGCTCTCACCTGCACATTAGAAGCGCTCGTTAACCTGCAGGTGTGTGCGTGTCACCTTTCCCCCTCATTAACCTTCGTCCTGCTGATAACGTCCAGGTTTCAACATCACAGATCCTCCAAGTTCATGTTTGGCAACAGCACAAGGAAGAGATTGGCCTCTTCTTCTTCTTTTACTTCTCCTCTTCCTCCCTCTTCTTCTCCTCCTCTTTTAAATATCTCTAAAACTTAAATGTAGCTCAAGTGTTTTTGATCTAAATTAATATTTATTGTTATTTTCCTCTCTGTCTGTTTTAGTGAAATTGGTCCATATCACTGTCAATCAATATATCAATACAATATTGATTAACTGTAACATAAGTAAGCGTTCAGTTATGTACCTGCATGATGATTTAAATAAATATATTAATAAATGTAAATGTAGATGCTCCTCTGGCTGTTAAACACAGTCAATCGTTAACCAATGAGAGAGTAACAGGAAGTGGCCGTGTCCTCGCCGTGACCTCCAATCACATCGCAGGTTATATCTTAAAGACTCATTTGTTCCGGGAATACAACAGCACTTAAACGTCACATTGTTTATATAAGTATAGCATATTCTAAAATATCATAGTGAAATGATATTGCTAGTCTGATGGTATTGCTAGTTTGA
>JAVQJD010097643.1:0-31020 GCA_036023655.1 Nannoperca australis | reverse complement strand
CCTCAGTATCCTCCCATACCCTCCCCTCCCTTCTCTCTCTCTCATCTCATCCCCACCCCTCAGCGTTTAGTGATTAATGCGACTTTTAATTGTCATGCTCACTTTTATGCTCATTAAAGTGTATTATGCAGCAGTTAGGGTATTAAAGTTCAGCTGGAAATTTCATGCATACTGATGAGAATGCAAATGAGCCCAGCGTGAAAGGATACTATGGTTTGTGTTGTGCATGTGTGTGTGTGTGTGTGATTATCCCCAGGAGTGAGCCAGAGTGTCATTATCACCCGTGCTAGCCATCTTAGCTGAGCGGAGCGAGTCCATCCATAGAAATCATGCTAATGGGAGTCTTAAAGCATTCTTTAGGCCTGACTACTTGAATAGTATTTAACATATTATGCTGTATGTTGCAAGAAATGTTGCATTTGCTTTATTCAGTGAGGTGCGATACATCCACGTAGACGTGCAAGTCGTCTTTAAGCCATGTAGCCTACTCACAAAATAACCCTGCAGAAGTTGAAATTGGAGGTTTAGCATGGATATCTGTAAGAGATTTGCAGGCGTGTATGTGATGAGAAAATAAATAATTAAAGGATATGTAAATTAGGCCATAGAAGCAGTTATGTAGCAAAAGCTTAATTAAATGTCTATACAGTATATTTATTTAATTAAAAATTAAGTATAATATGAAATAGTTTAATTATTCAGTAAATGTTTTCCCCACTTCACTTGCATCAAGTCCCGCCCCCTACTCTCTCTCTGATTGGCTAACCGTAACCCTAATCTTAACCAACCTAACCAACGGAGGCTATGAGTACTAGCCAATCAGAGGCAGAGTTCCTGGAGAGATGCCGCAGAGATACCGCAGGTCCTTCCTTCCTGCTGCTGTCAGACTTTACAACCTGCACTGGTCCTGGTGTATATACACAAAATACAACTGATAACTTCACTGTGCAGTAGCAATATCCATGATCATGTAAATTCATTGGTTTTTGTATATATATGTCTTTTATTTTGTGTTGTTTCAAAATGTGCACGATATTTTTTAAATATCTTTCACCTTTTGCCCATTGTGGGACCAATAAAAGTTAATCTTATCTTATCTTGGGGTGGGAAAAGAAATGATGCTGTGAAGAAGTAGTTAATTTTCTGTTACACAGTTTTTCCTGGTATGCATTGTTGAAGCTGCTTTAAACAACAATGGCGACTGAGCGGGCAAGACTGATCTGCATGAGGCCCTGGATCTGCACTGGAAGTTAACGTGTAGTGAACTTCTGTGGTCTTTACAACAAATGCTCTCACATCACTTCAGAGGACATTTGTGTAAAGTTGAGCTTTTCTCATCTCTGTAGTGCAGCTGGATGCCTTTTAAGTCTCTGTAGCTCAGTGGGCGGCGTCGGGCTGTAACGCCAGCTCCCATTCAACCTATTGATCTCCCAGCTTTTGAGGCCGTATGTGTGAACGGCCCGTAACAGTCTACAGCCATGCTCGCAGCTGTTTGAGGCTGTCAGTGTTTTGAGCTAAATGCTAACACCAGCACGCTAACATGCTCACAAGGATAAAATAACATGCTGATGCTAAGCAGGTTTAATGTTTATTATATACACCATCTTAGTTTAGCGTGTTAGCATGCTAACATTTTCTGATCAGCACCAAACAAGGAGTACAGCTGAGGCTTATGGAAATGTCATTAGTTATGCAGGTATGTGTTGGACAAATGATACAGATTTTGACTGGACGGTGGTGGTACATGAAAGGCCAGAGGATCCCCTGAGTCATTAGGATTCATCCTCTGGGGATCATGACTGACTGACAGAGTGACATTGCCATCCATGCAGCCACGCCGCTTGCATGGTTAAAAAACAGAAAAAGGCAGCAGCAGCATGGAATAATAAATGAGGTGTCTTGATGAAATGTATGTACTCTCAGTGAAGAAAAAGATAAGAATGTTATTTACATAATGAGCATCTGAAATTTAAATGTAATACAGTGAAAGAGAAATGCAGCCGTATGCCTAAAAAATGAGTATAAACTCAGTTGTTAGAAGGTGGTTCTCTCTTATTCAAACTAGCGTGTTACGTGTCTGTATTGCTGTCTTCCTCTCTCAGCCCACCTACTGTTACTACTATGCTGAGTGAATAGGCTCAGTCATTACAGCTGCACTGTCTGCAGGGTAAAATGAGACAATAGTACAGATTTTCAACCAGGGGGCCTAAATCATTTACACAGCATGGAGTAGTGTGCTGAAATGAGGCTGCTGATAACTCTGTCCTGCAGGAGCAACAGGTGGTACTGTAACCGGAAAGAAAAATGGGAAGGAACCCCCCCCCCCCCCACACACACACAGATAAACTCATTACAGTGACAATCAGTGTGTTTATGCATGAATAAAACTGTTTAAAATCACACCTGAAATGTCCCCCTGGTGCTGATCAAAAGGAAATATCAAACGTCTTCAGCTGAGGCTGCGGGGACTGTTACTGTTTGAAATAAACAGAGTGTTAGCACGTGGATGGGGATGTCACATAAATGAAGCTTTGTATTTCAGCTGTGAGCAAGAAACGTTCCCCTCGACAACAGCTCAGCAGCAGCTTTGACATAACTGGATAATTTCAGGCATGATTTTGGGCCCCTGTCCAGCTCTCGGCCCCCTGAATCATTCTCTTATGGAGCTTTTTAATCACTTGATACCACTCATGTCTGTACAATATGAAGCTACTGCGAGCAGCGGGTTAGCTTAGCTTAGCCCAAAGGACTGGAAACAGAGGGAAAGTGCTAGCCTGGCCCTGTTTGCATTTCTTTGAAGTCATAACTAGTGACACCAGTTTCAGAGTTGTATTTTTACAATGCTCAACATAGAAAATAGTGTTAATAAATTCTCAGGGAGCAGATAACTACTGCTTTGTGTCACACAAGACGGAGTTTAACCAGATAAACGGTGAAAAACATTTTCATGCTGGACCTATTGTTTCAATTGTAGCCCTTTATTCGGGGACTAGTTTACACCTGGGACTCCAGGTGAATTCAATTAACCATCTGATAAAACAGATTCAGCAGTTGAGCTCCAAGGGCAACTGGGCAAAAACAACCTGACCATTATTCATAGTGAACGGTGTCCGGATGACTTGGGGTGGGAACAGTCATGTAGACGTAATCAATGTCAAAGAATTAATTACAAGCCCTTTTTAGACATTGTGTGCTGCATTGTATTATCAGTGACAGAGCTAAATATTTTAACTCAAGTACAATTGCAAGGTACTTTACTTGAATATTAAAATTTCTGCTACTTTATACATTTGGTCCACTACATTTTGGAGGGAATAATTGTACTTTTTACTCCACTACAATTATTTAACAGCTAAAGTTACTTTGCAGATAATAAATGTCACATACAAAACATATGATCAGTTAATATGATGCATTATTTATTTAAAAATAGGAATGTATATATATGTGTGTATATATTTATTGTTATGTTCCCTTATAACTACAAGATTTAAGCCACTCTGGCGGAGAGTTAGAGAAGATGAGAAGATTGAGACCATTTTCATGTCCGTAGCGTAAATATAAATATAAGCTAACCGGTGGCTGGCCAAGCTAACCAACCAGTTTCATGCTAACCTTAGCTTTGATTAGCATAAAGACTGGAAACCAGGGGGAACAGCCAGCCCATTTGTGTCTAAAAGTAACCCATTAGTGCCTCTAAAGCTCACTAATTACCATGTTATATCTTGTTTGTTGCATCTGTACAAAAACCAAAGTCTAAAAATGGAAAATCAACGTCTGCGTCAGGCTATTTCCTGGATTTGAGCAGTTGCCAGGCAACCAGAGGAGATTCCAGGAAGTAACTGGACTTACTATTTATTTTTCTCTTCTCTGCTTTATTGATCAACAAAAAAGAACACAACAGCACAGTAAACTCACAGTACATCACAACATAAAGAGGAACCCTGCGAGAGGTAGAGATACAGAAAAATATCATGTTACTGTTGCTTTAAGTAAAGTATCTCAATGCTTCTTCCACCACATTGTGTATTAAATTTGATTATTTTCTCACGAAATTCAAATAAATAAAAAGAACTATACATTTAGCGATATGTTTTAGTCATATTTGCTCTCTTTCCATCTGTTATATTTCCCATAATGAGTTGTATTTTCTGTGTTTCTGTTTTTGTTTCCGCTCCACATTCCAGCGGACCTTTGAACGTCACACAGGGGGGCGGTGCTGCGTTCACTGCCCCCTCCCCCCAAACCACGAGGCTCCAGTGTTGACAGGCCAATCGCCTCCCCCATATATTCACTCCGACTTCTCCAGTTCACCGCCACCACCAAGACAAAGCAGCTCGGCTCTCTTTATATCTAAAAAAAAAAAAAAAAAAAACTCAGCGTGGAAGCGGACACGGCGGTTGTTACGGAGCGAACCCCCCCTTTCCCGAGCTTTTCAGCCCGGTCTTGAATGTGTCTCACAAAGGATTAGCAGCCGCCTCCCCCCCGGTGCTCAGTTAGCACGGAGCTAGCCGGACAGACCCCGCCTTCTCTTCATTTGTCAACAAAGGGGTTTGACAAGCTCGGAGAAGCCCGGCCCCCGTGTTTCCATAAAAGGATGATTTGGCCATACACGGCCAGCGAGCGAGCCGTGGGTTTTCCCTTTCCCCCTCATCCCGTTCATATGGTGCGTTGACTTCCTCCGTCGCCGTTAAAGCGGAGCTATCATGGCGGAGCGCGTACAGCAGCCCCCGGCCAAGCGGCTCTGCTGTCGAACGGGCTACAGCGCGGCGTGTAGACAAGGCCAGCGGGCCGCGGGGGCGACGTGCGGCGGCGGCGGTTCGGCTTCCGCGCACGGCGAGTCGAGCAAAACCCAGAACCCGGAGACCCTGCTGGACATCGCGGCGAGGAAAGTCGCGGAGAAGTGGCCGTTTCAAAGGGTAGAGGAGCGGTTCGAGAGGATTCCGGAGCCCGTCCAGAGGCGGATCGTTTACTGGTCTTTCCCGAGGAGCGAGCGGGAGATCTGCATGTACTCGTCGTTCAACACCGGCGGGGAGGAGCTCGGGAGTAGCGGGGAGAGCAGCGACGAGACGCGGCTGCCTTTCCGCCGGGGCATCGCTCTGCTGGAGAGCGGCTGCGTGGACAACGTGCTGCAAGTCGGTGAGTGGCATGCCGGGACCGGGCACACCGAGTGCAAACACACCCGCTCGGGGCAATTAATCACGCAGAAAAACCACACCGTGACCCACATTAATGATTACACGTGTGAGTGGCTCGGATCGTGCAGGTAGATAAAGTGACAGGGGCTTGACAACAAAGGGTGAACGCGCTCAGGCGACAGAGGAGAGGCTACAATGGGGCTTTAAATCTGCTGCGTGCATGAATGGGAATGTGTTACTGGGGCATTTAAATCCTGTTTTGCTTCGGGGGGGCAGTTTGAATGTGAAATGTGGGGTACAAAGACTCAACATCCACTAATTGCGTTGAAAAAAAATCAAGCTGTGGCTTTAACAAAGAGGCGTCCCCACATTTCCACCGGAGAGCTCACTTTAGAAACTTTTAACAGAATCGGGATAAAGAAGCATGTCTAATGTCTGCTGCTGGGTTTTCACAGTCCATATATTGAGTGAATGTGAAATTCAACCGTGTCAGTATTCTTAAAGCTGGTCTGGGGTCAGGTCATGAGACTGGCAGACTACTATAGCATCGGAAAACACCTAAAAGTGCTTCATGTGCACTTCATCTCAACGATACATCCAGTTGACTGAGCTGAAGGGACTTAGAAAAAGCATGTGAAGGTATAAAAAGCTCATTTTATTTTAGATGTAACATCACAAAGTCCTGCTAAATCTCTCACGTTAAGAGTTTTGATATTCAGAAAACACTAAAAACACAACCTGACCTTCTTTTAAACATAAAAAAAAAAATCCCATTCACAGGATTTCACAGAACTATTGAGTAATAAGGGAAGTGCTCGGCGTGGGGTTGGGTCTCAACTGATCCACACTGCGTCTGAGTGAATAGTTCTGTGTGGCACGGTTGAGATGCTGTTGGATAACACTTGTACGCTGCACACTGTGTCTTTTGTCAGCTCCAGACACGCTGGGATCGGCACAAACACCCTAGCAGCGAGTCAACCAGTCCCAAAGCACACTCTTATACAATTGTTGCTACGCATATTCAGATGTGGGGAATCCACGTTGTGTCGTTACTGTTACACAAGTGAATGTGCTCCTTTTTTTTTTTTTCTCTTTCCAAGTAACAAAAACACGTCAGCGTCTTTCTGACGCCTCTGAAAGGAGATGTGGATTTCTATCTGAGTGAAACAGGAACAGATACATGTGCTGACCTGACGGCTGCTTGAGTCTGACAACTTTTCTCCACCGACAACTCTAACGTTTGATTTTATGTCACTTTAGTTGTAGTTTCCGCACTATTTTCTTGTTTCCCCCATGTGCTTGTAGAGCAGGACCCTCTTTGAGATTTTAATTACCCAGCACACATATCAAATGCCCGGCATTCCTATTGTGAGTTTGGCACTTTGTTCCTATTTTCATGTTCATTTGTGTCTTTCAAGCTTCCCGTCGCCTCCGAAAG
This sequence comes from Nannoperca australis, assembly GCA_036023655.1. NCBI lineage: Eukaryota > Metazoa > Chordata > Actinopteri > Centrarchiformes > Percichthyidae > Nannoperca > Nannoperca australis. The sequence continues at coordinate 24,444 of JAVQJD010097643.1, read as the reverse complement.
GAAGGCAAACAAAAGCATCTTTTCACTCCCTTGTTAAGTAGAAGAGATTTGGAAGGAGGAAGCGTATTGAGCACAGCGGTTCTCTTTAAAACGGGCCGGGATTCACACCAGTCCACCGCCAACTGGCTCAGGTTTGTGCGTCTTTTGTGTGCATCTGTAATCGAAAAGGGAGACGACACGGAGCTGTCACGAGCAGACCTGGTGTTTAAGAGTGAGAGAGTGAGAGAGTGAGAGAGAGAGAGAGAGAGAGATATATCACTCTAATGAAGTCTTTGACCTGCTGCCGGCAGCGTCTGTCACCTGCGAGGCCTCCAGACTCGGGACACCTTCTCGCTGTAATCCCATTACTCTGCGTGGTTCATTTGAATTGTAATGCAATCTGAACACACACACACACACACACACACTTTCAAATACAGGAGAGGTTCATGCAGGGGGGGGGATACACACTCTCAACACACACCAGCCTCTGTCCTGCCAAAACCAGAGGCCTATATATTCCCAGATATTGGGGGGGGGGGTTCTGCAGGGGAGAAGCAGAATGTGGGTTGTTGTGCCCGAGTATGAGGGGGGGGGGACTCGATCTGCATGCTTACAAAGAGGAATAACAGTAGTATACACACACACACACACACACACAGGGGAGGGGTTCTGTCGTGGCTGCCTGGAATTTGCTGTAAAAACAGAGCCAAGAAAGTGATAAATAAAAGATGTAATCTCCGCGTGTGTGGGCCGAACCAGAGGAGGGAGCTTTTCTCCCAGCAGCCCTTGAGGAAATGAGTTGGCACACATTTGGTGTTGGACCCTCGTCCTCCACAACAAACCCTCACTGTTGATCAGCTCTCTCACAAGAGCAAACACTGCAGCGTCTCTCGTTTGGACTGGAGGGCGACTTTATTCCCCTGGTTGGAGCCGATCTCACGGTTTGTGGGGATGTTATTGAGCTGCGAGGTGGACTTTCTACCTGCACCAAAGAAATAACTCAAAAACGCTGCTGCTGCCACAAACAGCGAACGAGAAGTCGTCCAGTCCTTTATATTGACACGCAGTTAATCGTTCGAGCTGCTTTTGAGGCCAAAACTCCAATAACTTGGTGGTTTCAGCTTCTCAGATGTGACAAATGTCTGTTTTTCTGCGTCTGTTTCCAGTAAACTGAACATTTCTGTTGGTCGGACAAAGAAAAGCTATTTTAAGACGTCAACTCGGGCTCAGGGAAATTCTGATGTTCATTTTCTGAACTAAACAATGAATCGAGAAGAGAATCCTTTGAGGATAATCTTTAGTTACATCCCTATCTCTCACACACACACACACACACACACTTATATTCTGTGCTTGTCAACGCGCACCAACTCAAAGAGACACAGAAAATGTAGCAGTCTCAACTATTTCTGCCGTAATTATTTCTCCGTAGCTGGTCGTTAATTGTTGGCGTCAGCGATTCGAAGGCCTTAAACATCTCGTTGGGTTTCTAATTGAAAGTAGCAAAACAGAGTCACGGCCCTCGCACATCAAATTTAAAGACTCACTGATTAACGCATAAAATGAGATTCAAGTCTGCTGTTTTTTAAAATGTGCATGCAATCAATTTTAAACGTGCACGCAGTAAAAAAAGAAAAGGGCCTAGTGAAGATAAAAGGGTGATGTAGTGAAATGTCATCATAAGATAAGTTCAACGTCCTCATCATCACCTTACAGTCGCAGAGGAAGACGAGCTGCTCTGGTGTGAAGTCGTGCAGAGGAGCGGGGCGACAACACCAAAGCCTTTCTGTCTGACTCCGAGAGCACGAGAACATCCTGTGTGCACAAACAGCAGCTTCTGCTACTATTTCTCCACATTTCACAAAACCATCGAAGCAAAAGGGGGAAATACTATAATTATCTTAATGCAACAGTAGTGTAACAGTAAGGTGGACTCTGTCTGAGGTACAAGAGCGTGTGCAGCCATAATACAGCACAAACCCACTGTTCGAAGGACAGTTTCTCTAACAAAGCAGCTGAATATAGAGACTGAAACCAGAGCGTTGGTCTTGGTTCCTTTTGGTGGTGCAAGATATCATTTATGACTTTTAATGATGTGTTTTTAATTCACAACAGGTTTCATTTCTGCTAAAAGAACTGCACCATAACTCTAAACCTGCGGATCCACAGCCATGCGAACATGCTGATGCTAAGCAGTTTAGCTTGTTAGCATGCTAACATTTTCTACTTTAAACACAGCTGATGAGAAACTAAAGTATCGGACAAGATGTTTTACATTTCTGCTGCAGGATCTGTCAGCGTGACGTTTATGTGATGTGATAAACATGTTAATGCACTTTTGTTTGAGGGCATGCATGAAGATCTGAGCTAAATGCTAACTTCAGCATGCTAAAATCCCTTCAGTGACGATGCCAACATGCTAATGTTAAGCAGGTTGACCTTGTTTACCATCTCAGGTTAGCTTTAGCAGCATGCTAACAGTTGCTAATGTGTAAATCCCAGTATTGTGGCCAGTAACGGAGGCCCGGCTGCAGACTAACACGAAGACGTTAGAAGGGTTCAAACATGACGTGGAGCCTCTCTGCTCCACCCGTCAGAGCGTGGGTGATGTTCAGGTGTAGGTCTGAAGTATAGGCTTCAGTGGCACGTTAAAGTATAGGCTGCAGTGTTTATCTGTGCACCGAGCACGGTCATTTCAGACCAAGAATCTGCACTTGCTTCATCAAAACAACCTAAAAACACCCTCAGACACGGAAACTAATGTCCACCATTGTTCCACTGACCGGAGTGAAGACATGCATGGGATCTGTGCATGGCGGGAAAACACGCTGCGATGTTTGTTACTCGTGATTTGGTCACGTTTCAGCTGCTTGCACTTTTACAGGAGGTCAAGTTCATAGCTTCTCTCTCTGTCTGATCTCTTGTTGATGTGCTTACATCTGCAGTGCGAGGTCAAAGGTCACTGAAAAGTCAATGCTGTTAGTATGCAGTGTTTGTTGTCGATGGGGGGGCGTAGGAATCCCTCCCTCTTCTTACTCACCTGCTCAGCCACAAATGAAAAGAGGCTGAAACTAACGATTCATTTCGAGATTATTTAGTTGATAAAGTGTCAGAAAATTGTGAAAAATATCCATCAAAGTGTCTCAAGAGCACGAGTTGACACAGTTTGCTTGATTTGTTCAACCAACAAAATCCAACATTATTCAGTTTACATCTGAGAAACCAGATTTTATTTAGCACTTTAGCTTTAAAAAGACTTGCAGCTTATTTCTGTGGTTGATTTACCATTTATTTATTCATTTAAAACAGGTTTTCACAGACAAACCGCAGAACCTGCCTGAGAATCATCACGTTTTTAACTTTTCTTCAATATCAAAGTAATCCAGTGATTACTTCCTGTACGTTCATGGTTACACCGCAAACAGCCACTGCTAACTGCTAATTCGGCACACTTTTAATGCTGCTAATTTGCCAAAATGTGAACAAATGCAGGCTGAAAAGGCATCTTTTCACTCCCTTGTTAAGCAGGAGGAGTGGTGGCCCACAGCGAACTCACTGACTCCATGACAACATCACACGTCCTGTTTACAGCCCCCTAAAACCCCCAAATTATGGGAAGTGTAACCGAAACTAAGTAATATAATTAAGACAAAGAATAATGGTGACAAAATCCATTAATTTCAGTTTGCAGTTTGTCTCTGTTTTGTCTGACTTTGACAAACCCCGGATCTAAAACTAACGTTTTCATTTTGCAAATGGGGACAAAAAAACATGGGGTGTGTGTGTGTGTGTGTGTGCGTGCATGCACGTGTGTGTGTGACCCCACCAGTTTAAAATCTCGTGCTCATTACAGAGTTTACAGCAGCGTTACTGCCACTTCGTACACTGGAGTGCAGAATTTGGGACTCAGTCCTGAAGTCTGTCACAGGGCTGCTGCTTCGTGGACGGAGGGGAGTGATAGTCGGTGGATTGTGGTCTGTCGAGTCTTGCGTGTCTGTAGTTTTTCACACATGATGTTTTTTGAGGGTTTGGTTCTGGCAGAACAGTGGAATCTCACCGGGTGTCTCTGGTGCCAAAACGTTGCCGGCTCTGCCCTGAAAAGGACTTTCTGGCGTCGCTCCCTCTGCAGCCGCCACCATCACGGACTCCTGGTCTGCAGGTGGACGCTTCTTAAATACAAAAGTCCTACAATAAAAACAAAAGTTAAAGTATGAAAAGTGTAAGTAGTAGATATATTATCACACGTGACTTCCTTTTATTATCAGAAATATTTACTCTTAAAGTCCTTCCTTCTGTTCTGCTGAGGAGACACGAGGCGTCTTTATTCAGAGTGGCTGCTGTTCCCGTTATTAGTGGAACATCAGGGTCCTGCTGTTGTTGTTGTTGTTGTTGTTTTTGTTATAGCCTCTTTAATTAAATCTGATATTGTGATACAGTCCATATTTATTCACTCAACTGCAAAACTCAGCGTATATTGAATTAAACCTGAGCTTTAGCACATCAAAGCACAATTTATCTCTTACTTACACACACACACACACACAAGCTGCTTGACCAGCTCTCTCATCTGCAATTTTATGAAGAATCAATCAATCGGGGGCCACCTATTGATTGATGCAAAGCTTTGCAAGCATGAGTGAGAGAACACACACACACACACACACACACTCGGCCTTGCAGGTTGTTGATCAGCATTAATGGTGTATGCATAGCACCTCGATATGCTTCTGCTTTGCGGGATCAATGTTTATTGGAGCTGCATCGTGCTCGTGCTCTTGAAGCAAGCGCTCGGCTGGATTTCAAACGCGTCCAGTTCACCTGAACGTTGACACAGGAAGTGGATGTAATCGTAACGTCCTACAACCTGAGTCGTCGTTGTCGTCGTCGTTGTTGCTGGGGGGGGTCTTGGACTTCTGCCCAGGTATTTTCCAGGTCCGTGTCGAACACCAGGAGGAATGTGGCTGTTAACGCTGCTCGAGCTGGAAGCCCATTCAGTTTCCACTGGAAACTTATTACTAAACCAAAACTTACCATTTCTGTGAACAGCTGGTCCTTGTAGTTTTTAGCAAATGTCACTCAAACAGGAGGAAATGGTGCTTTTTGTTGGGGACTATTTTCAGCGGTGGATGAATCCACATTTGGTGCTGTAGTGGGTATTTGGAGCAGCAGGACGGTGTTTGTGGGATTTAGTTAAACAAAATAAAACTATGGAACAGAAGAATGATTTATATCAGGACTAGATTGATTTTACTGTTGTTTTTGCTCTTTTCGGGGGTTTTATTGACGAGAGGTTCAGGTTGGTCAGTAGTTAGAAGTTGCTCGTAATCTCTCGCCACAGCTGCTTCAGGCTGGTTTCAGCCCTCTTCCCACATCCATCCACGTCTCCCTGATCTGTATTCCTCTGCCATATCGCTTCATCATTAACCTTCAACTCGAGGGAGAGGAGATGCGGCGGGTGGAGGAGGGGAGTAACCCGTTTACCTCCGTCTGCGCTCAGTCGGCTCAATAAATCCCGTTTTGTCCTCGTCGGCACGTCGCCGGCCCGTCCTACTTCTTCTCCTCACAATTATTTACTCGATTCGTTTGTTCCACAGTGAAAAATGAAAATGAAAAAATGAAAAATCGCTGGTTTTGAATTCAGGTTTATAGATCAATCACAGGTGGCAGGAAATGAATCTGCAACTATTTTTATAATCGATTTTAATGTTTTTAGTCTTGTTTTTTCAAGCAAAACGCTTCTGAAATGTGACGATTTGTTGATTTTCTTCTGTAAATATGACGGTAAACTGAATATGTTTGGAATCAAACGTCTTTTTGAGCTGAGGGAACTCTTTCACTACTTTCTGATTAATCAATAATGAAAATACGCGTTTGTTGCAGCCCCGTTCAGGTTGACTGTCACACATAAGATGAAGAAAAGCAGCAAATCCACACAGAAAATTACTTTTAAAAACGTTTTTCTGTCGATCGACTAATCGATTAACTTCAGAAATGTTCCCAGTTTGTTGAAAACTTTTAATATTTTTTCTGGGGTCGTCTGGGGAGTTTTATTCAAGTCGAAGCCTGCCGCTGTCCTCGCCTCACAGGATCCCCGGGCCTCCTGGGGGGGTGGTCTCTGAACAGGAGCGCCCTCCGGACCCCCGCAGCTCCGCAAACAAGAGCACTTTACTTAATAAGAGGTGAAGTGCTCTGAAACATATTAGCTGCTGCTGGTGCGTCGCGGGTGTTTGCCGCCGGCCTGTGAGTGTGAACCAGACGCTGCTTATGATCAATGCTTACCTTCTTCTTTAAAAGGTGTCATCCATCAGAGGCCGTTACCTTCGCTCACAGCCGGAGCATGCTTAATGAAGACGGATGGTGCTCACAGAAACACCACAGCAGTCGGACTCGAGATGAAATTGTGATTCAACTTAAAACTCTGCACAAGAGAAGAAATGTATTATTTTATATATATGGTTTTAAAACTAATGGTTTCTAAGTTGATCCGGGTGAACTTGTTAACAAACAGTTGATTATTTACACATCCAGCAACTGTCAACTCCTGAGGGAAACATCTGGCTCTTCAGCTGCTCCACTATGTTCAACCAGCTAGCTGCTAACTGTGTCTGCTGCTAGCTGCTGAGCAGGTAGGACACCGTGGGTTTTAGAGATTGTTCAGTAGAAACAGCAAAAAGCAACGTTGTGCACGTGGTTTGGTTTGCGGTTTGCTGCAGACTGTGAGTTTTCACCACAACACAAAAGACAGACTTGCTAACGCTAGCTAGCAACAACACTGGGTGCGTGAGAGCGGTGACATTATTGTGACCCAGAAGCAACATCTAGTGGGAATCAGAGCCAACGTTAGGAAGCTAGGCTAACAAGCTTCCAATCAATGTCGAGTGACGGCTAGTGAGCCTAGCATCCTAGCTTCCACTTTCCGAGTGAGATACAAGTTAATAGCATGCCTCCACCACCACAACCGGACCCATAGAAGACCGATTGCTGTGTGAGAGCTGCAGAGAATTGGAAGCTAGTTAGCCTAGCATGCTAACATAAGCACTGATTCCCCATAGACGTTATTTTGTTACTACTTTTGTTACTTATGAGCCAGAAGTAACATTGTAGTGGGAATCAATGTTAATATTAGCATGCTAGGCTAACTAGCTGCCAATGACTCAAGAGGTTTTGAAGTAATATGAACCAAATGTAACATCTGGTGGTATGTAACAATCTGTGCTAACGTTAGCAAGCTAGGCTAACTACTACTTTCCAATTTCCAAGTGAAGGCTATTGAGCGTAGCTTGCTAGCTTCTACTTTCCGAGTGATATGCAAACTTAGCAGCTTGATGATGTAAAGCGACACGTGTCGTTAAATCATTTAAAACTCGCAGCATCATTTAAGTTTAAATATACACTTTCTTACACAAAAAGAAGTTAAAGTTTGCCTCTAAATCACCTCCTGCATGTGAATCTATGAGCCGGTGCTTGTTGGGTGCACGGAGACAAATCATCATACGGTTTGTTTAGCCAAATTCACCAAGTGCCCAGACTGTGCGTCACATAATGTAAACCCATTGACTGCGAGCCGACACATGCAGATCCCCGACCCCCCCCCCACATGTTGTCACGGGACCTTGCACCATCCCTGCTTCCTGCCTCAGCGCTTCACGTGGGGATCTCCTGTCTGGTTTCAGTTTATTATTCTGCCTCTTTGCATGCTCCACCTTCGTCTCTGTATCTGTAATAACAAGCAAATGATCTCGTTCTCCTGGTCCGACTGTAGCTGCAGGCCTTTCCCCAACCTTCAGCATAGCTCCCTGACTCACCGCTGTTTCTGGGCGAGATGCTTCAGCAGGTACAACGTGTTGAAATTGAGACGAGCGAAACCAGGAGTTTTTAAATCCACAGTCTAAAGAAACGGTCGCACATGAAACATCCCTCAGTTTCCTCGTAGCTTCATGGTTTCGTCAGTAAACCAGCGTTTATGTGACTTTTCAAGCACTGGAGTCCTCGTTCACTTTTCCTTTTATGTTCTTGTGTACAGTCTTGTTCTTTTTTGACATTTCTAGCAAAACACCAGATAAATGTAAGAACCACAGTGACTTTATATTGTCACAGGCTGACTGGTTTTCTCCATGACGAGCAAACTGACCTTTCGTCAGTACCAGCAGCTGATTTGATAATGAAAGATAATGGTTAGTTGCGGCTCTAATAATCACGTATGATTTCAGTTTGACTGCATTTTGCTTTTTAAAACCAGGACAGTCGCTCTCACACTCGCACACCTCCAGGATGACACAGGCTCCCACAAGCCCTGCAAACTCATCCGGTATGTTTCCGCTCGAGCAGGGTATGCCTGGCATGCGCCTACAAGTTGAGTCATTGTTTTCATCAGTTTGAAGATGAGTAATGTCGGTGCATTTAAAGAGCATATCGACTGGGCATTAATGCAGTTTGCGGCAGGGAAGGGCGGCGAGAGAAGTGGATGCTTAACGTTTGACGATCAGATGAATGTGCAGCTACGAGAGGCGAAAAACCCCAAACACTGAGGATGAAGGAAGTTTCAAGTCCTGCATTCAAACATTGTGTAAAAGTGCAATGTATTATCAGCAAAATGTGCTTAAAGTATCAGTTCTGCAGAAGAAAGTCCCTGTGACTGATAATATGACATTATTGTTATTTCTGTTAGTTTTAACTACTTTATATAGAGTTAGCTAGTTTTAACGGCATCTCTCATTTGACAACCTTGAACTAACACATTTGTGGCATTTATGCCTGAAAAATAACTTAAATTACTAATAAATTATCAAAATAGTTGCCAATAAATCTTCATAGATCAATTAACGGACTAATCTGTGCAGCTCTGCTCTAAAGTAGCTCGTTAAATGTATGTAGTGGAGTAAAACGTACAACATTTGCCTCTGAAATGACAATGTACCCAAACAAAGTTACACTTCAGTCCTGTTGGTGAACCTGCACCACCCACCGCTGACAAGACATCGTTTTAATTCTCCACCCGAGTGAGACGGCAACATGAATATCGGCAGGTTTGAGCAGCCAGTTGGTGAAGTCACGATCACAGTCGCTCTGTTGTGGCGAGGAAGGTGAAGTGACGAATCACACTGCAGCTGAGCAGGAAGGCGGCGCCTCCGGCTGCTGAACGAGATGCAGGTTAAAGAGAAGAGCTGGTTGGTTCAGACAGACGACGTGAGACGAACCAGAAATAACTGCAAACAAACAAAGAGAGAGAGAAGTTGATTAGGAGGAGGGTTTATCTTCAGGTCCAGTCACGCCTGCTGCTCCACCACAGACGTTTCTCTCCACAGAAATGTTGAGCAAGCGGTTTCGTCTGTTTAGCCCAAATAGAAAAGGAGGTTGAGGGTGTGTAGTAATGGTTTGATGCTGTGCCATGATACGGCGTGGCCTGCATCCTGTTTTGACAGCGAGGACGGCCCCTCCCCCTCTGTGACGGCGTAGGAAAGTATTCCTTCCTCTTACAGACGTGACGCTGCGCTGACAGTTAAACGGTTGCTCTCAGGCGGCTGCAGACAAAGACAAGCCCAGATAATGTTGCCGGGCTCGTTATTCAGCGCGCGCGCACACACACGCACGCACGCACGCACACACACACACACACACACACACGCGCTTTGTTTGATTGTTGATTCGACAAAAGCCTGGATTTATCAGCTGTTGTCGGAGCAACACGTCCGTGAACCAAACCTGTGAACGTGCTGCTCAGTAATCTGCATCATGATTAGAGCTGTGGCGATCGGTCAAAGTACCAAACATTTTCTTTAATTCATGCGGTGGTTTTTATATTTCTACTCCGCTACATGTACCTGACAGCTGTTTTGATAAGCGATTATTCATTTCATTTCAAAACGCCAAACATTTGATGCTTCTGGCTTCTTGAACAAGAGAATTTGCAGCTTTTCTTGGTCTTGCATCATATTAAAATGTGACATTTGGGACATCTGATGACGTCGCCTTGTGCTTTTTAAATGACGATCTGATTTCTGATTAATCGAGAAAAGCCGCATCTAATCAATCCTCTGACTCTTGTTTTGAAGAAATAAATGAGTTGGATGAGAATGAACAATCATTTTAGCCTGATAACATCTGGTTAAGTTGAGTCACGTTTACAGAACAGTTGTTAATGATTCACTCATTTACTTTCAACAACATGGAGGAAGTGTAGCCTCTTGGTTCTCACTTTTATATATATATATATATATATATATATATACACACACACTGCATTTGCATACATACGTGTGTGTGTGAGAAATGTAGAGATATGAAAATGCACTCACTGGAAAGAGTTGGCCCAGTCAGATGTGTTTGGGTTTTTAATACTGCAACTGCTGTAAAGTCCTTTTTACCGTCCGGGCGTCTGTGGCTTCGCTTCAGTTACGTTCTTTGGCTCTGCACGTTTCGAAAATGTAAATAGACCGATTTAGAAATCTAGAAATACCGTCTGCCAAGTTCAGATATGATCTGAAGTTTTATACCCATCTGCCACAGCAGTTTCAACACACACACACACACACGCTCACGGAGAGCAGCTCTCGTACTGCGAGTCTGCAGCAGGTGTGTGTGTGTGTGTGTGGGGTAGTGTTTTGTATTCAATCCTGCCGTTACGAACTAGTTAGTTAACAGTTTAATATTCCCTCTCTTTTAGCTCTGTTTTTGGTCTCCACCACCTCCTGAAGGAGATATGTGGCTCTTTAGCTGCTAAATGCTAGCTAGTTAGCTGGTGTCCAGGGAGCCCCACTGTGGTGCACAGGGAGCCCCCACTGTGGTGCACAGGGAGCCCCCACTGTGGTGCACAGGGAGCCCCCACTGTGGTGCACAGGGAGCCCCACTGTGGTGCACAGGGAGGCCCCACTGTGGTGCACAGGGAGGCCCCACTGTGGTGCACAGGGAGCCCCCACTGTGGTGCACAGGGAGCCCCACTGTGGTGCACAGGGAGCCCCCACTGTGGTGCACAGGGAGCCCCCACTGTGGTGCACAGGGTGCCCCCACTGTGGTGCACAGGGAGGCCCCACTGTGGTGCACAGGGAGCCCCACTGTGGTGCACAGGGAGCCCCCACTGTGGTGCACAGGGTGCCCCCACTGTGGGCCTGAGGGGGAACAGTAACGTTGTAGCTGGACACATAAACAAGGAGCTGAAACTCATTAAGCTCTATAAAGCCGTGAGGAGCTGAGTCCATTTGATGTATTCTTATAATCAAGATATTGATTATAGCCGCTTTAAGATCGCTTCCTTTTACCAAAGCACACTGTAATTTCAATGCAGAGACGCTGAACATTTAAAATACATTATAATCTGATGTGTATTATTCTCAAATTGGCCATTTTAAGTAGGTTTGACTTAAATGAAGCGATCCCGTCGTCACAATGTTCAATGTGATGAAAAAGGCTTCGAGAGTATGAACAGTGTTGGTTTACAAACCTTGAATACTTAAAGTGCTTGAATCTTATACCCAACATGCTGTACAAACCCGTTGCTTTTACTTAAGTAAAATAGATGAAAATGTGTTGATCCGCAGCTATCGGTGCAGAAATGTAGAGACTGTAATCTCAGGAAAGGAGGGAGATAGTGACATTAAAGGGGAACTCAAAATGCAGAAACAGCTGGAGTTGCACCACCCCCCTCCCAGCGGAGCAGCAGCAGCATTCAGGTTTCTCAGAGTTAACTTCACTCAGAGACCCGACGCCTCCCGACGCATTGGTTCCCACAGAGTTCCCATCGGCCTTGTGTTGGCTCCTTCAATGATCTGCTGCTGATTCCCACATCCAGTTTCCCCTCTTTTTTTTTTACTTTCTGGTTATTTTTGTCAGCATCTTAGCCGATGTGATCAAAGACGAGATGTAAATAATTTAGAGGACTGAGCGTACATTCATCGTTTGAAATCTGCACCTAATAGCACAATGTGATCCTTCAATTATTCACTTCTTGTCTTGTAGCTGCTTTTTATTATTAGTTCAATATTTACTTTCTTGAGTTGGATGAGACGATTGACACCACTCTCATGTCTGGAGCCAGGAGATAGTTAGCTTAGCTTAGCATAAAGCAGCACGAGGTCACTTCAGCCAGCCGAGAAAGAGTTCAAACAATACGGAGCCAGGCTAGCTGTTTCCCCCCGTTTCCAGTCTTTATGCTAAGCTAAGCTAACTATGTCCTGGTTTCAGCTTCATATTTAAGGTACAAACATAAACCAACACTGGTATCGATCTTCTCATCGCACTCTCGACCAAAAATGTCCCAAAAAAACGTCACATTATTCTTTTTTTTTTTAAATGTACATGATTCAGAGAGTATTCACATCATTTGTGGCAAACGCCACTCACATCTTTAAAAAAAAAAAAAAAGTAAAGTAATTGACTCCAATCACATCGACATGTAAGCAAACACTAAAAGCTTTGATTTGATTTGACTGTGTTTGCGTCTTCATGGGATTCCTGTGCTCATTAGCAGCAGCAGCGCGGATCTCTGTGGAGACGCCGCTGTATCTCAGGAGTGGAAACAAATGCATTTGGAGAGGAGAGGCTCTGGCTGGCCCGCTGATGGTCCTCAGAGGCTAAACAAATGACTTTCACCGAGCACATCGGGAACAGACAGCACTCAAACAAATGCTTTTAAATGGGAGAAGACAGGTTGGAGAAAATCCCCTTCTGTCCCTCTAGAAGCTTGCTGTTAAACCTCTGACGGCCGTTATTTATCTTAGCAAGGACGCATTGACGTAAATATGCTGGTGAGATTGCATGTGTTTGTCTTCCTGTGATCCTCCACGGAGCAGCCGGCTCCATCGGGGGGAGCTGCATGTGGACTGCTGCTTGTTTTCTGAGTTATTCTAAAAATGGAGCTCAGTTTTGAAGTCCGACTCGCTCCCATCGTGAACATGTGTCCTGTGTGTACGTGTATGATTTATATAGTGGTGGAACGTAAAGCACATTTACTCACGTACTGTACTTCAAATCTGAGCTACTGCTTCCATTTTAAAGCTACTTTATACTTTAAATCCACCACAATTCAGAGCGAAATATTGTACTTTCTACCCCGATACATATACATGACAGCTATAGTTACTAGCTACTTATGAGCAGAGCTGCAACAATTCATTTATTGAAAAAAATGTTCTGGCAACTGAGTGGTTAATCATTTAAAGCAAAATAACCAAACACGTGTGTGGTACCAGCTTCTCAAATGAGAGAAGTTGCATCTTTTCCTGGTCTTACATTGTTTGAATGTTTTATATTTTGGGTTTTTGGACCGTTAGACAAAACTAGGCATCTGATAATGTTACCGTGTGCCTTAGCTTTAGATTTTACATACAAAACATGATGTATTAGTATCATGTTTTAAAATTACGTAAAATATAACACATTAAACTACCAAATGGCATATAAACAGTTTAAATCACAGCCTCCTGGATCCAACAGCAGTAAAATGTTAATTACACGACTGCAACAGTAATAATAATCCAATAATATAACATACAATAGTAAAACACTCACATTTATCTGCATTATAAGTACTTTTACTTTTAATACTTGAAGTACATGTGCTGCTACTGTTACAGTCAACAACATGGGCCGTGTGTTTAGTACAGCCTGTTCTGCTGTTTGTTAATCCACGTGTCGACAGTGTGGTCACGTGTGTTCTGTATCTGTTTGTCCATTAAAAACAAGGCTGAATTACCAAGGGTAACTTCCCCCAGGGGGGTCCCGCAACTGCAGGGGCCCTGAACGCTACAAGCTGTGTGTCAACTGGTTTGTGCTGTTTTAATTTTTTTTTTAAATATAAAGTATATCAAGGTGCGCAAAAAGCTGGTGATGCCTTGTGCATTTGACCAGTTGTGCAGTACTGGCGTCTAACCGCTGGAGGCAGCAGCAACGCGCCAACGAGCATCTAGACTGCCGGAAAGTAAAAGAAGAAGAAGCGTTCGACCAATAAGAACACCGGGTTCTTAACCGTTGCAACACTCTTGGCCTTAATTTATTTGTTATTATTATTATTTTGATCTTTCTCGGTCCCCCTCTTCACTCCAGTTCCTCCCGTGAGAACCGATCTTTGAACTCCTTTGCTACGGTAAATAAACGGACTGTGGGGCGAAACGCCGTGAGTTAAATTAACGTTACGTACGTATTTGAAAGCTAGCTAGCTAGCTTGCTTGGTCACCCGTACCGTAACCCGATTTGTTCTGCGCATGTGCGAAGATGCGGTTACTTCCTACACCGCGAACATTTTACGGCGTTGTACTTCCAAATCCAGTGATTAACTTAATGGTGTGTTAAGTTATATACTTAATATGACGGTAATGGATAAAAATAATATAATAAATACTTACATTATTTAAACATGTTCACTGATAGCCAAACTGTCAAGCAATATTGCAGTACAGATGGAGGTGGTTCTCCAGGTCTGGAACTGACATGAGAAAAGTGGGTCCTGCTTAATAACTAATGTGCCTGTGTTAAAAGACCTTCATTATTCCTTTAATTCATGCGTTCAAATTACCACACAACAAACTCGGGGCCAGCCCAAGTAGAGTTATTTGTACATGACTAACGCAATATGACACCAAATTATTATACAACACCTTCCTGTTTTTCGTGGCGAAACATGGACATTTGACGCCTTGTCACTGACAGTTCAACAAAGTTCAGTCCATACTAAGTCAAAGAATAAACAATTTAGTACAATTTTAAAGCATTTTAATCAGTGCTGAATATAGCTGTACTTGTTTTTAGTTTTTATTTAGATAATTCAATGTTTTAATATTTAAAAAATGCCAAATATTTGCTGATTCAAGCTTCTCAAATGAGTTTGAGTTTACTGTGGTAGTAAACTGAACATCTTTCGGGGTTTTGGACGTTTAGTCGGACAAAACAAGACATTTGAAGACGTCACGTTTGGGTCAAACAATTAAACATTCATGAAAATAATCATCCGATTAAAGAAATATAAAGTATAATGCAGTCCTAGTTTCCACTTTTCCTCATGTGACAACTGCAATTATAATCCTCAAATTACGTTGCATGCGAGGAGGGAGCAGCATGTCTGAGTGCTTTGATAATTGTTTCAGTAATTGATTCACGTGCTGCCACCCCTCTCTGCTTTGATTAAAAACCACTGAGGTTTCTACGAGTGTGCATGCGCTGTTAAAAGGCCCGTCTCTCTCGTTCTCGCCTCACTGGCAGATTGAGTTAATTGTTTGTGTGCAGAGTTTCCAGTTCCCTGCTCGCTGCCGCCCAGACAGGCTTTGCTGGAGCCTGAATGGCAGCAATTAGACACAAATTTCAGCCGAGGTCCCGTTTTTCTTTCTATTGGACATTTTTGAAATGGACGCCATAAAACAGCGTCATCAGCAGTGTTTGCTAGAGGAGTCGTTTTCTTGTCCGAGTGATGAGACCGATTGCAATTTCACATGTGTTGTAAAGGCGGCCTCTTGTTTCTCTGACAGAGCTGAGGAATTTCAGCTCGCCTGGTCGCGGTAGACTCCCTCCTCCTTGTAGTATTTCAGTGCACGTTGCTGCTTCTAGAGCTCTGCTTGCAGCAGCTGGACACTGGATTGGAATAAGAAGCTGATAACTGACTGAATTGTTTGGAAAAGATGATTGTGAGGCACATTTGTGGTGTCACACACGGATATAAAGAGAGCACTGATTAGCATGCTCATACTGTGAGGAGCTGTTGGGGATTGCTTAAGAGGGACACAGATTGACCCAGTTAACTCAAATCCTCTGACCTAATTTTGAGCCTGCGTGGAGGTGCATCCTTTAGCTCCTTACAAAACACCCCCCCCCGTTCTGTTAGCACATTACCTTGTTAGCTGCTGGCACCTTCGCTAAGCCCTGCACCGCCCCCAAAGTTTACAACAACAACGGCAGAATTATTGATAACTTTGTTATGATATGGCGCTATAGAAACAAAATTGAATTACCACTTTAGTATCTACCGTTGGCTAGCTGGCTAATTAAGCTAACGTTAGCGCCAAAGAACATCTTCAGGTTGACTTTTTTTTTTTGTTTTCAGTTGATGACAACCTGTAAGAACTGATCTTTGAATATGCACTTGGTGGCTTTGTTTATAATATTAAGCTAAAAACACAGAGGCTAAAGCTCGCAAAACTGTTAGCATATGAAAGACATGACAATAAAGAAACCATTTAGAGCTAGTTTGTCATACTGTAGGTATTCAAAGGAAAAATAAGTTAGAATCAGACTATTATTTCGTTCTAATATTACCGTTTTTGTCTGCTTAACTTAAAGCCAGAAAGAGATTACATAGCTGGGTTAGGTTACCACTGTAGGCAGTAAGCTAGTTAGCTGGCATGCTAACGTCTGCAGCTTACACTAAAGCAGATAAACACACTATTTAATCTGTTCCTTTTTTGGTTTTTAGTTCTTGGAAATGCTTTAAAAAGAGAAACTATCATTCAAACTATTCAGACAAAAAAAGGGAGTATATTATGCACACCACTTCAACACGTGGAGAAATCCAAAGCCTGACAGGCCTTAGCTTTGGTTGCTAACGGTTAGCAATCGGCCAGTTACCTGGCAGTCCTCTTGTAGTGAGTTATCACATGAATTGTATCAGTTCTCATTGGGACAGATGATCCAATCAATGCTCAGATGTGTATTTCAGCCTGATTCTTGTCTCTTTTGATAATGCTAGAATTAGCATTAGCAGCTCCGTTATAAACTTCTACGGGAAGCTGATCTGAAACCAGTCTTTTAAGGGCAGATGGCAATCAGCGCGCTGTGAGTATTGATTAGTTGTTTACTTCTCCTTGCTACAGCCCCAGAGGTGCCTCTGCATCTCCACGGGTGAGAGATTAGGTTCCCCATTGTCATCAGAAGTACGTACACACACACACACCTTGGCTGAGAAGCTCTCACTTAGCCTACGCCTGAGTGGCCAGCTTTGAAGGCCCAGGCGACTCAATGGTTGGTGCGTGTGTGCGCAGAGTCCCACATATCTGAGAATGACCCCCTGCAGCCACAGCTTCACTGGGTGATGTCGCACAGAGCCGCTGGCATGAAGGTCTCTTTTAGGCTGAACTCTGTAGGGAGCTGAGCTGCTGCTCTTTCACAGGCTAACGTCCTGGCCTTGTTTTCAACCCCCCCGCCCACATCCTCCTCTCTGAATCCTATAGAGACGACTTAAGTCGACTACCTCGGGCTTAATTGGGAGTGAAGTGTTAAATCTCGGTTTCCAGGCGAGTGTATTCAGAGTATCTGCAGGTCTGAAAAGCATTCAATGTAGTTTCTTTGAAAAGGGCCTTAAATTGAATTGGCAAATACCTGAAATGCTTTGTGTTGCCCGCTGTACACAGGGATGTTATTTGTACAGTATTTTCAGATCCAATTGCAGCCGGCACCATCAGACCTGTAAAAAAACCAGCAAAAGCTTTAGTTTAATCTGGGTCCAGGAGAGAGTTGGAGAATCAGCAACACTTTTAAATATACAGCCGGAGCCAGCGGACATTTAGCTTAGCGTAGCATAAAGACTGGAAACGGGGGGGAACGGCTAGCATGGCTCTACCCAAACAAAATCCGCCTACAAGCTCCTCTAAAGATTTATGATTTACATGCTAACGATGCTACGATGCAGTGACTTTTTGCCTGTGTTTATGCTAAGCTAAGCTAACTTTCGCCTGGTTTCTTCATGATAATTCTCATGGTGGTGTTGTGCTGCGTTGGCAGCGCAGGAGTTAAGTTTGGTTGCTGCACAGAGCTGTATTATGCAAGCTGTGAAGCGCAGACACGGGGAGAGGAAGTGCATTACAGAATGCTGAGCTCAGGGCTTTGGCTCGCTGCCAAGCATACACTCCTGCATGTGCGCGCACACACACACACACACACACACTCAGCTGAGGGCATAGTGATTTTTCCAGCAGCACAGCGGTCTCCTCCTCCTCCTCCTCCTCTTCTTCCTCGACTCACACTCTCTCTCTTTCTGTTACGTCAGTAGTTCAGCTGTGGGCCAGGCATGACTGGGGCAGGGCTGCGTAACGAAGAGCACACACACTTCTATCTGTGTGTGTGTTTTAAAAGACAGGATGTGGACTTGTGGTTGTGAACTGTGTGTGTGTGTGTGAACTGTGTGTGTGTGTGTGTGTGTGTGTGTGTGTGTGTGTGTGCGCTCAACAGAGAAAGCAGAACTGACATTTTGTTTTCTTCATAGTTTAGTTGAGTTTATTTGACTTTTTTTTCCGGTGTCATGCCAAACATGTGGCCCATCTCAAGACGCCGCTATTATACAAAACACACATCTTCCAGTAATGCCCCCCCCCCCACCCGAAAACAAACAAGATAAAAAAAAAATCCTTATTCTTTTAAAATAACACATTTCACATAAACTCTACGCTGCAGCTTCTCCTGATCTGACTAATCTGCCAGCTTGATCTTTGTCCATTGCACCTATTTGAAAAGTCAAAAGCTGTTTTATTTTTTTTAATCTTACGATTCAAAGCGTTGCACGGTTCCCAGAAGCAGAAAACTAAATGGGACTCGTTTTCTGTATCAGTCATGCAAGTTTCACTCTCAGATATTGTCTTGTAGTCTGGACGCCTTGTTTTTTTTTTTTGTTCTATATCACACGGCTTCACCACATATGCAGACACAACACCTACTCTGTTTACAACGTTCTTCCACCCGGCAGGTGTGTGTCTGTGTGTGTGTGTGTGTGTCTGTCATGTAAGACAACATTTGAGCAAAGTGGAAATCTAAATTTTCCAGGGTGAATAACGCTGCTAGTATTTTGTGCACATGCTCGGCTGTTCGTCAGACTTGCACTATCGTACAGTGTCTTGTCACCGTGCAAAGGGTTTTTAAAAATGTGTTTAATCGCGCTCACGTGCAGCTTTCTGACAGCTGTTATCAGACATGGTGAAAATATGTGACCCTGTGTAAGTGCAACAGATAAGGCTGCATGTGATGGCAGGAACATGTGTCCCACAGTGGTTTCTGCAACGTCATTAGGAGATTGAGGAAAGTAGAAATGTTAGCTTTTGTTTTTGCATCTAAACGACAGTCGACAGTGGAGATATAAACAGGAAATATAGGGAGAGACGGAGTTCAAAGCTCTCTAGCTAGAATTGAAACTGGGATGTTGCAGTTAGCTAAGTTATGCTTCTTGTTAGCTTCTTTAAACTTCCCCTCTGGACTCATTTTTAACCCGAGCTGTAACTTTTTACAGAAGAAACAACAAATTCTTCCTCTTACGAATCAAAAGTTGAATTCTTCCAATAGTAAAATGCTCGATTCAGGAGCTTATGGTGGCTAATGTTAGCTAATGTTAGCCAAAGTTAGCTGACTCGCTGCTGCATTTAAAACAATATTTAGATATTTAAAGGGAAACATTTGCTTTCTTGTAGCGAGTGAGACGAGAAGGTTGATACCACTCATGTCTGGACAGTAAATGTGTGTGTGTGTGTGTATAGCCAGAGCTAGCAGTTGGTTAGCTTAGCATAAAGACTGGAAACAGCTAGCCTGGCTCAGTCTAAAGGTAACAAAATCTGACAATTTAGCTGTTTTTATGAGACAACTTTCGTCGTTAGTTTTTACACTTTGGTGGCTGTTCATCTAAACGATCAGGCTTTAATACGTGAACAGACGTTAAACAGCAGCAATTTGATAAGGTTTCAAAAAAGATGTTCCTGTCTGTTCCCAGTTGATTTAAACTCTCCCGTTAGACCCGAGGTTCGACTGAAATGTTTTTTTTTTGATGGAACATTTCTTTTGACGTTTTCTTTGGTTCAAACTACCATCCAATAATGTCGCCTGTCATCTGTCCGCCGGCGTCCTCACAGGTGGCCACATTCTCCGTTCGCACGTCAACATGATGCAACGTCAAGTAATGTTGCTTGTATTTGTCAAAGAAGCTGTAGTCCGTTTATAGATTCAGATTAATATTACAAAATGTAATATAACAAAGAAATTAAGATTTTATTACAACAATAAGACTTTATTGATCCCCCAGCGCAGTATCTAAAGTAATATATAGATAAATACATTCAAATTAGTTCCACTTTTACCAGCTGCAACGTTAAACACATTTATTCTAACGTACAATTCTGCATTATGAGAACCGTTTCTACTTTGATTAGAGCTGCTAACTATTTTGATAATTGATTTTTCAAGCAAATATGTCAAGTATTTGCTGGTTGCAGCTTCTTAAATGTGAAGATTTGCAGCTTTTTTTGTCGTTAATGACTAATGAGTCTTTAGGCTCTGGGATTTAGTTTTTGTCATTTTTGGATAAAAGCGTCTGCTAAATGTAAATTTTAAACACTAAATGATTCATCAATTAATCCTAAAAATAATCAGCAGATTTTTCGTTAATGAAACGTTTAATGCAGGACTTTTACTTGTAACGGTGTATTTGTACACACTGATCGGAGTACTTCTTCCACCGCTGCAGTGTTTCAACTTAAACAGGACAGAGCTTCACTACATCTGTAGTGATGATAAACCACCATGTGTTCTCACTGCTCACCCACTGACCCAGTCACATACCGTCTTCTCGTCATTACAGAATCAGAATAGCTGCGCAGTCATCTTTTGTGTCTCATCTGGACTGACACAACATTAAAGTTCCCACGTGCAGCTGCTGTCTTTTCACATCTGGATTAGTCATTGGGTTTTTTTTTTGTGTGTGTGTGTGTGTCAAAGTGGAAAGTGACGGCATACTTGCTCGATCATGTGCGATGCAGATCCTCCTCTTCACACCAGGAGGGGTTTATTTCCCCATCAGAGGCTGAAATACCTAAATATGAGTCTGGAGAGTTTTCCCTCCCCAGACACACACTTGTGAGAGGGCCAAAGGTTCACCGCACAATCGCCCGTCAGTGCGCAGTCGGGTGGGGGTGGAGGTAAGCACCAGGGTAAGGGAGGTGTTGTGGAAAGGAAATGAGAATATTTGGGCCTCCCTGCTTTCCGAATCATCTTTTCTTTCTCGCTCTGTCTTTCTTTGCATTTTCCTGAGAGCATCACAGTCGGGTTGACGTGCGTCGCTAAGGAGCGTCTGGTTTCATGTTTATTTAGTGGGGGGGGGTGCAAAGGCAGAAAAGTAGTTTTTTGGCATTTAAAGCTGCTATAATCAATATTTGTATCCTAACAGTGGATGAGTGTATTGATGGATTATAGTTTGATTATCACCCAACTCTGCAGCGACCTTCAGCTCATCGTTTGGGTTTTGCTTCACTCTCCTGATCCAAGTTTTTGCCAGTTTATAGAGGAAAAAGCTCTAATAAATCCGCTGTCCGCCACCTGCTCAGCACCAAAAGACAGACGGACACAGCTAGCAGCTAGCTGGTGGAGCATTTAGCAGCTAAAGAGCCAGATACCTCCATCAGGAGGTGGTGGAGACCAAAAACGGAGCTAACAGAGTGAACTTGTATTCATCAGGTGGCAGAAACACGACTTCTGGGTCACACGTTAATCAGAATAACAACATCCGTGTTAATCTGCAGATGATTAACTGAATGTTTTCCGTTTCCTCTGCAGGGTTCCACCTCAGCGGCACGGTACGGGAACCCGCCACGTCCTCGGAGCCCGAGCTCGTCTGCAACGTGAGCGTGAGCTTCGACCGCTGCAAGATCACAGCGGTGACGTGCAGCTGCGGCAACAAGGACATCTTCTACTGCGCCCACGTCGTGGCGCTCTCGCTGTACCGAGTACGGAAGCCCGAGCAGGTCAAACTGCGCCTGCCCATCTCTGAGACTCTTTTCCAAATGAACCGAGACCAGCTGCAGAAGTTTGTTCAGTACCTGATCACCGTGCATCACACCGAGGTGCTGCCCACGGCGCAGAAACTGGCGGACGAGATACTGTCGCAGAACTCCGAGATCAACCAGGTTCACGGTGAGTTCAAGGGGCTGGAACAATGCTGGTTATTTATGACCTCAGTGGAAGAACGGGCTGTTAACATGCACGCAGTGCAGGCGCCAACAAACACTCACAAGCACCACGTACTTGTGTTAGATGTCCTCCGAGGCCCAGCTGGAGCACACCGCCGTCCTGGAAGACGACTCGAGGAAAAACAAGCTGTTTAGGAGAAAACACACACACACACACACACACACACACACACACACACACACACACTTAAATCAGGCCAAGTGTGACTTGAACACTCTGCAGGAATGCATGACGCAGGGAAAAGTTAGTGAGGAGACTTGTGTGTTGTTGCTGTTGTGGACAGAATATTCTCTTTATTAGGAACGCCTGGACAATCTAATCAAATACAGCTGCTCTGACTTTTACTGACGATGTCAGAGGACGAAATGATACGTTTCAGCATTGAGGTTGTGGTTGGAGGTGTTTAATATTTTAACTTAATGCCACCTTTAACTCTGACCTAAATAAAAAACACTGGGTTTATACCGAATAAAGTGTAAATACAGTTTCAGGAGGGTTTTCTGGCACCACATATTGTCTTATTTAATATTAAAGTAACATTTAGATGCTTTCAGTTACACCTTGTATCATTAGTCAACTTTGTGGTGCATTTGTTTGTTCGTACTTTGGCGTTTCAGGCACAAAATCAGAGCTACGTCCAGGTAGTCGTGACACAGATCACAGTACGGAACATTATTTACATTGTAAAAAGGTTTAATTGTTTTGATTATAAAATGTCAAAAATGGTGAAAAACATGCGTTTGAGTTCCCGCTGGTCCCATGTGACCTTATTTAAAACATTGTAACAGATGAATCGACTGTTGTCACACTGTACACAACAGTTCTGTAACTTCTGGGTACTTTATAAAGGGGAACATGTGGCTCTGCAGGAGCTGCTTGGCCTGTTGGTGTTAATCTGGAGCACTTTGTGTCCTTCCAGTGAACATGCTCACAGTTTACTGACTGCGTGACCTCCGTCTGAGCGTGTTCAGCACTTTAATCACTGTGTGCTGCCGTCTTCATGTTCAGGCTGCTGGTTGTTGCAGAGTTTGTGTTATTGATCGGCGCTGCATTAATGCATTCATGTAAAAGCTGAATGCGATGCTGATGCAGGAAATATTCTCGCAGCTCCTCCTCGAAAAGACACATTTTAACTTCACTCGCTCAGTAAAGCACCGTACTTGCATTTTCTGCCTCATTTCAGATGCAAATATCTTACTTTTTACTCCACTTTTAACTTTGCAAAGTAAGATTATTAATACAAAATAAACAGATGTAGATACGACTGTATTGATCCCCGGGGGAAGACATTCACAAGCCGGCCGGCACTATATAATAATTAAAACAAGCTGCACGTTCAGCTGCAACGTTAAAGTGGCGAACAGCAATAATATAACGAGCTTCACTGTGAAATGGTGCCGTTCTTTAAGTATTTTTTGATGCAGACACTTTTACACCAGCAAGACTTATAGGCTGTTATTTAATCCGCTAACGGGGATCTGGTTCTGTCCGGTCCAGGAGCTCCGGACCCGACGGCCGGCGCCAGCGTGGACGATGAGAACTGCTGGCATCTGGACGAGGAGCAGGTCCAGGAGCAGGTGAAGCTCTTCCTGTCGCAGGGCGGGTACCACGGCTCGGGGAAGCAGCTCAACTTACTGTTCAGCAAGGTAACGCAGACCCCCCCCCCCCCACACACACACACCGCTTACCCACAATGCATCTGCTCGTCCTCCTACCGCTGTCCTTCGTCTCTGCAGGTGCGAGAGATGCTGAAGATGAGGGACTCCAACGGCGCTCGCATGTTGACGCTGATCACAGAGCAGTTCATGGGCGACCCCAGACTGGCGCTGTGGAGGCAACAGGGAACCACCATGACGGACAAGTACCGGCAGCTGTGGGACGAGCTGGGTACGATATATAGATTAGAGATTAGAGATTAGATGTAAACCATCACACTTCATTTAATCACTCAAGTTTAGGTCAGAAATAGCTTCTCAAGTATTTCTTGGGGGGAAAAGCAGATCATAATTTCAGGGTTCGTACAAAGTCTGGAAAGTTTGGAAGATAATTTGAACCGTTATTCATTTCAAGGTTTGGGAATGTGCTTGAATTCAAATATAGTTCTTGAAAAACGCTTGGTTTTTTTTCACCAGAATCTGTTTCATCAGCGACACGATCGCTCGTGTGAATCAAAACATTCAGGATCAGTTTTCACGTCTCCTGGAATTCATACTAACGACTTCGATATTAACCCTCTTACACCGGACATGTCGGCGCCGACAGGTCTTTACGTGCCTTGTTCTAATTACCGCAGTTCCTCGACCGTTTGTGCTATAAAAATAATTCCAACAGTTCCTGAAAGTAGAGGGAATGGTCTTTGCACTCATATAAGGGTTATTACGGTTTATTACGGCTATCGCGAGATACGGCCGGTCAAACACGGGCACATTTTTATTTTTTCTGAGTCTCACTTTTTTACATTTATTCATAGCACATTTTCTGACACATTTACGGCCAAAACAACAAAATATATCCAGGCGGCCTGTTAGAGGCTCCGGTGTTAAAGGG